>AWVV02004331.1:0-17694 GCA_000500205.2 Phytophthora lateralis | reverse complement strand
CGTCCGAGTTGTTGGCTCAGTCTCAGTCGGTGTTTGCTGCACTGGCGAAGCGGTCGGGGACGACGTAAAATATCGTGAAAATGGTAGTGAAAATGATTCGGTACTTGAAATTTTAGTGGTTAGCTAGCAACCACTACGTTTACTGCTCGTGGCTAACTGAAAATTCGGAACTTGGTGTCCCCGATGCTCATCGTGTTGCCCTCGTCAGTGATGCTGAAGACTTTGCTCCCGATGGAGATCGTCCCGGCCTCTTGACGTAGCGAGCTGCTGCCGGATCCGTCATTGCCGGTGCTGGCCGAGTTTGAGTGCATCGCACATGGCACCGCCACTTGATCAGCGGCCACTCTGAGGTGACGCATTGCCGCAACGTCAGTGCAGAACACCGCAGTGGCCGTCGCAACGTACGCGATAACAGTCGTGAGCATGGACTCTTCGAGTTCTGCGTTGTCGAGTGGTTTGGAGAGTGAGCAAGAGGTTTCTCCTCCGCTGTCGTTGAAGCCGGATCGATTCCGAGGTTGCCGCTTCGAATGCTGGCAGCATCGGCGGCGACCACTTCAACGAGCTTGCAATTTTTAACGTGCAATGTAAAAAAACGTACTTAGTGTACGTATCGGACTGAGATAGTAGCAATTCATTGGAAAGCTGCGACCTCGGCTTTCAACGGCAAAGAATTAGCGCATGATGGCCAGGATGATCCTGGTTATTTACTCACGCAGACGATTCATCTGGGTCACACAAAGTGCTTCCGAAGTACTCACTTAGAAATCATATGTTAGCACTACTAAGTACGTATTGAAATGCCGGTAATATCCAGCACTTTATCCGGCAATCGGCGATGGACTCGAAGTTGCTGCGGCGCGTGGGGTTCTTCTGCGCGCTCTGGTCGCTGCAATGCTGCGCGTCGGTGCTGGGGGCCATCTCCAGAGACGCCATTTTCCTGCGCTCGTACGCGGCCTCCAGCGTGGCCGCGCTCACGCTGGGGCTGGCGCTCAGCACTGCCTACGCGTTGACGGTGGCCACGCAGCTCGTGGACGGCCTGGCGGCGCGCCCGGGCGTGCTGTACGCGTCCGGCCCGCTGGTTTTAGGCGCCGGCCTGCTGGTCCTGACGCTACTGTCGCTGGCCGCGCCGTCTCTGGCATGGGCCACGTCCGTGCTGCTTTATCTGTGGCTGGAGGTGTCGACCCAGTGGCTCACGCAGCAGTTCTGGGACCTGTGCGCTAAGGCCTTCGACGTGGCCCAGTCCAAAAAGGTCTTTGGAGTCATCACCTTGGGCTCCACGGTCGGCAGCCTGCTGGCCAGCTTGGTGGTGCTGCCGGCCGTCCAGAGTCGGGAACTGCCCACGGAGTTCAACTTGCTGGTCTCGGCCGCGATGCTCTTCTTCATAGCCGTAGTGCTGCTACTCTCGGCCGAGCACTTTACAGCCGGAAATCCGGCACAAAACGCTGCGGCTGGGAAGAAGAGGGCGCCGGAGAAGCACAAGACCGCGGACGCGTCGTCCTCCGCGGCCATTATCAGTGACATTCAGGCCAGGACGTACCTGAAACACATTTGCTTCTTTGATATGCTGGCTACGGTCATGCGGGTGCTGGTGGACAATACGACGCTGACGGTGGTGTCGATGCAGCCGGAGGAAGAAGTCAAGGCCTCGCTGTCGATGATCAATGGGCTCCAGAGCTTCCTCATGATCCCCATGCAACTACTCTCGGGGCCGTTTTTCACCCACTTTGGAGTCATGTACGGCATCGCGACGCTCCCCGTGACCATTTTCTTGTTCGGAGCTTCGACCTACGTTTCGAACGTGAGTGACTGTGCTTTTGAAAACAAATAATTATCGACTGTGGTGATTTTCTAACGTAACTTTGCTTGTGAACAGTCTGCTTACTCGCTGATTTTCACGCGAGCGCTCTACAATGCTGTTTCGCAGGCGATTTTCAACCCGGCAAGGCAGTTGCTGTGGCTGCCTTTCAACGAAAGTGAGCGAGGTCGATTCCAGAACTTCGTTTGTGGCCCATTCCGCTCGCTATCACGGATTTTTGGCGCGGTTCTATCGATGTTTCTGACAGCCAGCATTGTCGTTCAGTTTATCGGAACTTCTTCGTCGAGGTGGAGCATTGCGAACTACGTTGATCGTTGTGCCTGCTTCAGTGAGCTAACTATTGTGTAAATGCTGGATGTGCTTAGTGTGCTGATGATCGCAGCGTCAGCGGCGTGGTTTGTAGACGCGCTGGCAGCCAGGAAGTCATACGCATCAGAGTTCTACGCCTCGTTACGGCAGGGCTATCTCGACTTGACCTCATCCTTAGTTGACTTCACACCCGATCAGGTAAATTTTCGCAAGCTGAGTGTGCGTTTTCGATTTGGCAGCTGATCCCTTGTGCTTGGATTCGTTCAGATTCTGCTGGTGAAGGAGACACTGGTGAATGGAGAGCAGAATCAAGCCAATTTCGTGCTGAGCTCGCTGTCCCACGAGCATATTGGTCTCTTTTCTCAGGTGCGTTATACTTGCGATGACCTTCTTCTTTTATCGTGCCAACCAGTCATTTTTTTTTACTACGGTAGGAATTGCGAGCACTATTCTACAAGGAAGATCGAGATGGTATACCCCTCACACCAATGCACACTAAGCTGCGCTTGCTGAATCTTCACACGGCAGCAAAGCGAGAGTTTGTGCTTCACGCACAGGAATCGTACTTACTTCCGGATGCGAGCACGTTCCCCACTGGGATATTCAACACAATGGATCTTATGATGCTCATGAAGGACAAGTCTGTTGCAGTGCCTCGCCAATTACGTGTTGCAGCAATTTTGGCGTGTGGCTACGAGAAATTCAACATGAATGCGGACCAGTGCTCTGAAGTGCTTCACAAATTGCTTCATAATGGGGAAGAAGATAAATCGGTCGTGGTGTGTTCTGCGGTGGCGTTATTGCGACTGTCCGACTGGATGGATGAGGAAGCAAATGTTATCCTTCAAAGATTACTTCACGAGGAAAAGGTTCTCGAGGCGCGTGTAGTAGGCTTGAAGATTGTCGGCAAAGAGTTACCGGAGCTGCTGGGTGATGGCTTTCTGGTGTACTTACTCCACCACTCGTCGACTCAAATCGTCCAAGCAGCAGTTGAGTGCTGCTCAAATAGCTCTCGTAATTCTCGAATGCTTATCCCGGCTCTGATGAAGCACCTTTCGAATTCGGTTTTGCGCTCTCAAATAGTGGCGGCACTGAAGGGGTTTGAGCCAGCTGCGTTGTGGGGGCCACTTTGCCAGTACACGGAAGAAATGCTTCAAGTGCGAATGCAAGGAATGGTCAATTATGCCTTGGCTTCCGATCGGATTCATAACAAGAGAGAGGGACTGGCAGGCGCGCTCAAAGTACTTGATCATGGCGATTTCCCGTTTGAGGACAAGCTGAATTTCCTTTTACATTTGATTGAGACGCTGCTAGTGGCATCAAAAGACTTGGAAAGTGACGATTCGCCCAGCGAGAAGACCTCAAGTAATGTTGATGTACTGCACCATCTCTTCGGAAAAGATGTTATGGAAGAACTGGTCGTCGACGCCTTACTCTCACTGGTAAGTAACTTCCGCTTGCATATAACTTTTCATTCCCACGTAACACCTACCAATGAATCCTCATGTAATTTGTGTACGTAGATTGCATCGACGGACGAAAAGACTATGAACTCCTTTTCGCAGCTAATGGACCCCATTCATCATGCTCTAAGCACCAAGATTCGCGAAGCCCATGAGATGCGTCATGTTCTGGACCTCTTCTTCCGCATTTGCCCACGTACGGCAACAAACATTGAGGAAACATCCCCGTTGTTGCTACAGCATGTCGAGCACAGCTTGAAAGATACTCTCCGACTTCTGCTTAAGCTTCTTTCTACGGGATTCCCGAAAGAGTTTGACGTCGCTGTTATTCTGGAGGGTTTGCAGTCTGACTTGGGACAAGTGCACTCCGCAATCCAGGTACTGTTGCGATTTCTCGAAATTTGTTTAACCAGTTGAAGCTAACGTTTTTTTTCGTTCGTAGGAGGTGCTGGAGAATCTGCTTCCTTCAGCCTACAAAGGTTTGGTATTGCCGCTGCTTTTCCCGAAATTATCTGCAACGAAAGCCGCTACGAAGGTTTGCGATTATATTTATGGTTTCACAGTTGGATTCATGGACTCATATCTCGTTGTGTATAGATGGCTAACAACATTGTAGAATTATTCGGCGGAAAAGATGGCGTCGACATCCTCCTGGACGTCATGAAACACCAGGAAACTGAACTGGAGTTGTCAGCTCTCGCTCTTCAGTATTTCCTGCATATTGCTGGTGATCATGCCGAGCATCTCAATGATGAAGCGAAGCTGACCTTTCAGGATGAAATCATCCCAAGCTTGCTTAGGTACGAGCTAACGAAGGAGCTCCTGATTGAAACATATCACAGGTATGACCTGCTAGCATTTATTTCATACCGGTACTTCGAAGCTGATTGTTGTGATTGCGCTGTTGCAGCCACCAAGAGGTCCTACCGTACGAATCCGCCGCGATTCTTAAGGATTGTGAACCCCCGCTTCTGTCGCGTATTGCAGTACGTATCATAATTCTCAAGGAGGGTTGATTAGAAGCAAACTAACACTAACTTGTTGCAGGTGGCGAACTGCCTTCGGGTGTCATCATTGTTCGAGAATGTGTGCGCGATTAATATTCTGCGAGTGATATCGCATCATTTCGTCCCGATGACTGCGAAACGTGGAGAAACATTTGCAGTTGAGGGCAACATAGGTAAAAGGATTGTGTTTTTTGTCTTGTTGCTGTTGCTTTGGTCTGATCTGATTTTTTTTCCTTCTCGGGTGTGCAGCTTCAGCAATGTTCGTTGTTGCTACTGGTACCGTCCAGCTTCACAAAGAGCGAAGAATTCTAGCAGAGTTGGGGTTTGGAACGTGTGTAGGACAAGCGGCTTTGCTGCAGCATTCTCTCCATGCGGGAACCCACATATCCTCGGCAACTGCGCTCACGGATTGCACTCTGCTCAGCATCACGCGTGAAGAGCTTGATGCGTTGATCAAAGAAACCCCGCAGGTGTCTAGAGGTGTGCTGAATGCGGTGGCCTCATCCCTTCAGCTGTTGTACTTTGAGGTGAGTCTTATCACTGGAGAGGTAAAACAACACGTCACCTAACGCTTTAGCTTGTTTTGCCCAGCCGCTTCGCGCCATCGCTCAATCGGGTAGTCTCCCTCGCCGTGACCGGAGAGCTTCCTTGACCGCAGAAACAGCACATTCCGATGACAAAGCGGTCCATCCAATGCTGAAGATGACGGAGTCTCTCACGACTAACATCAAGGCAGCGCTCTCCGTTGACCGTGCGGCCAAGTCATTTCTGTACAATGTTGGTCGCTCGCGGACTGCTCCGCGCTCTGTACCATTATCGCTACCAGGGGCCAGAGGCAGGCATCGAAGTCTCAGCAACTCGCAGCCAATTGGACGGAGCTTAAGCTCAGGTACCTTGGCATCGAAGGGACTGCTCACTCTCTCGGACCCCGCTGACTACACAACTTTTGAGAAGTGTATTCATCTGAAAGCATCCCACCTAATGAGAAATCTCGACGATGACAAGGTATCGTTGGTGGCTCAGTTATCGCAGGTTGTTGTGCTCAGCCACGGAGACGTGCTCTACTCCACCGGCACCAGAGTGGAGTGTGTGTACGTTATCATCGATGGCACGATGGAAATCGCGAACTGCGAAGGTGATACGGATGCAGACTATGCACCTGCTTCCTCCATTAAGCTTCACGATGGCGATTGCTTTGGAGAAGAGGTATGTGCTACATGTTTTGTTCCCTGCCTGATCGCACATGCTAACGTGTTTCGTGTGTTTCGTGTGTTTCGTGTGTTTCGTGTGTTTCGTGTAGTCGTTTGTTCCCAATGCAGCTGCTAACGGTGTAGCGTCAGCGGCTGGTCGATGCACGCTTTTCGAGATCACGACTAAGGAGCTGATCGACCTGAGTGAACTGCACCACGACATCATGCACGTGCTGTTGGCGTGGCTGTCGCAAACGTTGGCCGAGTCGACTAAGACGATGATTGCTCCTCTCCTTTCTCCGACAACTCCTAGTGCCCCCGCTGTGTTTTGGGAAGATGAAGAAGAGGCCTTCGAGTTGAGGAACCGGTCTGGCAAATTGAGAGCGGAGACGGATTAAGCGGCAGCGCAGATCCCGTTGTGTTGAAAGAACACCAAAGAAAAGCAAATAGAGGGGTCTCTCTCTCTCTATGCATGGTAACCCATTGATGCGATTTTTCAAGTGGTTCGCCTTGGGCATGAAATCCTTTCCAACATCACATTTCTCGTAAAAACGAGCTTTTGGACTCGTCCCAAGCTCGCATTTGCTCGTCCCAATTACTGGCTGAAGGAGGGCACTACTTGTCTGACCATGGACTTGGAGTATGGAAACTATTTGGCCGAAACTCTTCAAGGCGCCTACGAAGCGGATGGTTTCCAAACATCAGCAGAAGCTCAAAGTAGGGACGACAGTGACTTCAGCAGTATTGATCAGCGCTCGCGCATGAAGCAAAAGTTGGAGACTGGTGACTACAAGGCCAATATCGACAAGCTGCAACAGGAGATTGCTGAAGCGAAGAAGAGATTGGATACCCCCCATAATTTAACCAGTGCTGCTTGGGACCTCGGGAAAAACTGCATCAAAACCAAGCAGATTGCTGCCACCATGGAACGCAAACTGGCTGAGCATGCCCACTGGTTGCAGCGAGTTAGCAGCTTGATGGAGACTGCGCCGCTTTTTGACTATGGTGAACAATCGGGCGACGAACACAAGTCTGAACAAGCTGATGGAGTTTATGATTCACAACCAAGCTCGGATGAGTGCCGAGTGGACGCGAAGGCTCAATCGAATCTTAGGCTGATATTGGACGAGCGCATGCGTGCAGCAGTGGCTGTTTGTCAAGAAAATGCGTCCAGGATCTTGCATGACGCAGCTCAAGGTGATCCATCCTTCCACTTGTCGATGGAATTCGAGTCACGCGGGTGGAAAATCGCAGCGGGACTTGTCATGAACGATAACGTGGGGTTCAGCTGTCATCGTGTTCTTCCCCCTGGATTGAGCAACAAGACGAAAGAAGTCGCGATGACGTTATGGAACTCTGTCGAGAGCGACGAAATTTTTCGTACATTCATGCCGCTTGTACAGGACTCGATAATCACATACCAGGAAGCAAAGTGCTCTCTTTCGTGCCGGGTAGTGCAGCTTTCTCAGGAAGCGAGTCAGCAGGCTGTGGCAACTGTCGAGTCAATTAACTCGAGTCGCGACGACGAAGGCGAAGAGAACTCGTGGCAGATCTCCATGGAGGCTGTACACGACTACTATCTGTGCACGTTCGCTGCAGACGCGTCGGGTGACTCGGTTATACAGAACACTGCTCCGCCTCTCCAGCTTGGTCTCGGACTTCAAATGAGCAAACTCAACATGCACAACAAATTCGTGGTGGGAGCACGGGTGACCAAGACGAACGAGGGTGTGGACATCCTCATCGCCGGCTCCGCACGCTTTGATCTTCCATGTTATCGCGACCCAGCGTTCGACTTGCTTAACCATTTTGTGTCGCACATGCCAGTGTATGAGGCCCTACATCTTACACCACTCGGCGAAGGTAATAATGGCAAACCAGCAGAGTGACATGATGAATACACGGTCGTTTTTTCTCACTACTTGTAGAAACCTACCTTCGGTCTGTTCAGGCATATCACAGAGCTGACTTCAGAACCTTCCTTCTTTGCTACCTCAACTAATAATGCAGCTACTTGCGCTACCCGAAGCCGAGAGCTTGGATTGTTGCAGTAGTTCTTCCACCTGCGCCTTATCGTTCGCAGTCTCCTCCTCAGTGGTAGCCCCGCTACAGTTTGCATCCAATGGTAGAGGAGGGAAGAGTTGCTCGATTGACAATTGAGCGGTGTCTCGTCGACGATAAAATAGTATGTACGCCATCGAGGATACAACCTCTTTCTCGTCGATGTCTTTGCATTGATGATCGTTGAAGCACTTCCACTTGCCATCATGATCACTCAGCACGTACGCGAAGTAGTGTCCTCCCCCAAGCGCACCCACATGGTTGACAACAGCATACAAGTCGTACAGAAAGCCGTCATCACCGCGAACGGCAGCCGTGGCTGAAGCAGGAGCATCTAGCACCGATGATGACTCTCGGCGAGGGGTTCCTGGTCTTGCTTGCTTTGGGCTTCCACTAACTGGCGATGAATCATTCGTCGCCTTCGTCTTGAGTTTACCGCCCAAAAACAACCAGTACTCTAGCCCAGTCAACCGACCACGGGGCTCACGCTTCCGAGCCACAAAGTCGCCAAACTGTAGACCTCTCAGTGGAAAGTCGACAAGGTGGTGCAATTTACGTCGCGATACTTGCGTAAAACAGAAACGTTTGAGGTGAATCACAAGCAGCGGGGGCAGTCGCCATAAATCCATCTTTTTTGTGGCAGGGCGCAACGTCTTGCAGTGCCCGCAAAAAGCTTCTGGAATTGTTTCCTTGGCCGTGAACATCTCCATGCAGTGTGACAAGTTAAGAGGTTGATTGTCCTGTCGCTGATGTTGCTGCACTGATGCATCGAAGTCCATTTTACTTGCTTGAATTGGGTCATACTCCTCTTTGAGTGTACGGATATCCCAATCAATCGCCACCGTTTCCTCCGCCGACAGCGAGATTGCTGTCTGAGCAGACGGCATTAGTATGCAGCCCAAACATCCATCGAGCCACTCACACCGAGAGCATCCAATTCCATGTGACGTAACAAGCCTTAAGCAAAATCCAAACTTTGTCAGAGGGAGGTGCTCGCCGAGGGCCAGCGATGATGTATCCGTCCGAACTCGTTTACGACCCTGAGTCTTAGCATCCATCTCGGACGGCGGCGGGGGCTCCTGCCAGTTAAAAATGCGGCGTAATCGGTTCCAGACGAGCATGTACAGGTTGTAGGCTGTCGTAACGCGCAACGATACACGAATGACCAATGGCGCGCCAAACAGTCGGGTGATATGTGCGTTTGTAAAGCTGTCTGTCGACCGCTCCACTCGCCGGTGAACAAGAAATATGAAGGCATTGCTCTGACGGCGCTCGATCACTTTCGATAACGGGATATGATATCTCCGGACGCCCGACGGGTACGCCACGTTAACTGTACCAGAGTTGGCACTGCTCCCAATAACGCGTGCAGCCACCATATCCTTGGTTTTGTCAATGCGAACGTAAACAGACGTTCCCAGCGGTAGTATTTCGTCTTCGTCAGCTTGTTCACAGCTGTCACTCGCCTCAGAAGGACTAAGAGATTGCTGTTGCTTAAAAGTCTTCCCATTTTCCTTGCAAACGGAAGCAGCTCCGTCACCAGGGATGCTGTTTGACTTATGTGGGGCATCCACCGCCGGAACCGTTAGTTCAGTTTCACCTACTGTATCAACAGCACGCACTGCCTGCTCGGTGATTGCGGCTACCGATCCCATGGAGGCTTGTGTCGTAGACTTGACCGGCTGTGGAGATGCGATATGAGGAGGCAGCAAGTCCTCCTCGTGATCGAGCTGAAACGCGGTTAGCTGATCTTTTTCGTGGATCTGGGTTAGAGGTAACTTGTCATCCAGGAGCAGTTCGACAGTGTGCAAACTGGAGATTCGAGCGATCACCACTTTCGCCCAGTCAGCTTCACTTATGGTCTCGTTGGTGCTGTTAGCTACTTCCACGAGTGCGTCAGGATCCAAATTCTCCTTCTCTGCCTTCTTCAAAAATGCCGCCACTTGCTCTTTCATTTCCTGGATAGTATCTCCATTCTGTACTCGCACCGAAAAACGCAACGGCACACGATCAGTGCGAAAAATAATCGTCAGCACGATAGATCGTGAGTTGCTTTCGGGTAGTGACAGCTGCAAAAAGGTAAACGGTTCGAATCGAGCTGACTCGTACCGACACACTGAACACTCCAGCAAGCTCTTGTACTGACCGGTAAAGAGTGCGACAATCACCGAATACTCGCGTTTCTGGTGATTTTGCCACCACTCTTCTGCTACCAGAGCGTCGGGTCGACCATCACTATCAGGCTGCTCAGTATACGGTTTTTTTACGACGCGGTTCAGATCTTCACTTAGACTGCTTAGCAAACATGATAGCAGCTCTTGTGCGTCGTGCTGATCCGATCCAGCAAACTGTGGGCTGCATTTCGCAAGCACCTTTTTGAATTCATTTGGCGCAAAACGTTTGCGATCAGAAATCCACAGAACTCGAAGCAATTCGCCAAATGCTGCCGTCAGTTTCCCGTTCGTGCCATCACGATTGCGTAAGTTGATATCCTTCAGATATGCCTCGTTTTTGAAGTATTCAACGAGTAGCCGCGTGTGGCTCAAACACTGCAGCGCACTGCTCATATAGCACGTATTGCCAAGATTGTCCAATCCCACCAAGCCCGGTCCTTTAAATGCGTCCTTAGAAAAACGCTTTTTCACGATGGGAGATGCAAGCATAGGATCCACCTCTATTGTCGGAGAACCAGCCTCACTCCCAGATCCTGTAAGATCCAGCAATACGTAGCAAGTCAGTATCGCACCACTTTTAAAAGGAACCTGCATCGACACCACTACACGTACCACGTTGGGTCAGAGCTTCACCTAGGTTGCCTCGGGAACAAATGTCAGATGTTCGTAACGACGGGCGATGTTCGCGCTGGCGTTTACGCGATACACCTTCGACTGTGCTACTTTGACCCCCTCGACCATTTCCCTGGATCGGTTGACGGACACCGCTTTCCGAGGAGGGAGAGGAGGTGATTGTATCATCCGTCTGAGAGAGTGGCCACGATCCGTCATCGTCTTGAACTTCGAGTAAGAACACGCTGTCTTGTGTTAACTTCTTTAGCTCAAGCGGGTACTCGTCGCGCAGGCGAATTTTGTGATCTGGCGTTTTGTCGTTGAAGTACCACAATCGTGCTTTATCGATCAGCTTCAGCAAAAGCAGCGCACGACAAGTAGCCTCAAGAAGGCTAGCTGAAGTACTCAATTCACTCAGCAATATCTCTTCTCCTGACCGAATCACGCTGCCGTTGACAGGATCAACACGCGCAACGCGTAGTACTAGAGGAAAGAGTTCAACTTGAAGCGCTGGTTCTGCCTTTGTGGGAACCTCGATGATAGACCGAACAAGGTCAGGCCCCCCATTGTACCACGAAAACAGAACTGTGTAGACTGATGAAGGAACCATCTACAAACACGAGTTGCAACTTCAGAACGAGATTGTACAGCAACTACCACACCACACCTCAAACAACTTACATAAAAATCGCGTGCCAACACCAGTTTCTGCTTTAGTCGTCGGCACCCACTTTGCATGAGAAGACTCCAGTTAGCAATTGGACCAGGCCGAGTAGAACGACTGCCAGAAGATTCTCCGCCGAAACTAGAGGCACGTGATGCAATATTACCACGAATGTTTCGAGCTGCCTCCATAACCGTATTCGAAGGAGTCTGTGGCACGGGCAATGATCCATAGGGACTTCCATTCTTAGGGTCCATACCGACGTAATCACACCATTTCCGCCACCATTCCGCCCCGACCAAGTTCCAACTCTGACGATGCAACACAGTAACACATAGCACACATCTGCGTGGGTCAACTAGCAATAACACCTTGCTCAAGATCCGAAAGAACGTACTTGGCCAATACCAAAGACACGAGTGGCTTCTCGCCAATGCCACTCCACTATCCGCTTTTCGAGATAGGCTGATTCCGGTTTGAGACCAAATAGGATGCATGCTGCGAAGGCCAATTGGTGGAGCAACTGGCGCACGGCGACCGCTCCGGTCGCCCATCTGGTAAATGCCTCTTCATCCCAACCTGCTTCTGCAGTCTGTGTCGCTGAAATCTACATCCACAAGACCAACCCTGTACGTCAGTACAGCATACGAACGAGACCACAGCCTTTCCTGCTTGTGGCACAGCAAAACAATGACATCACCTCTTCAACTTGTCGCTCCTCTTCTTGTTCGACATCAATGTTCGAGTCGCTTGTGTCGCAGTTGACACCAACGTGAATGAGCTCCTTCATCGCCGCAAAGTCGACCCTCACGGTCGTACTTCGATCGCTGTAAATTTGAAAGAGATGGTGCATCTTCTCATCTCGTGAGCCCCCACGACAATAGTCGGACAAAAACTGGCAGAACTCTTCAAACAGCACCAGCTCGGGCATCGCCGTGCAGGCACAAAAACTCTCCAGCAACTCCGCCGGGAACAGGCCCTTCTCACTCAGCACGTCAATAAACTGGCTGCTCGGAATCCTGGTGCTCGCTCCTCCTTTCGGATCGAACATCTTCTGGAACTGCCTTTCCAACGCCGTGACCTCCGTCAACGAGAAGAGCGTGGCCTGTGCAATGCGCCGTCTGATCGCAACGGGGTTGTACGTCTTCTCCAGAGCCAATATCTGCGGGTCATCCTCCTTGCCGATCTTGGCCGCGAGCACGGCGAGCCACTTGACCAGCAGCGCGTCTCCTCGCGCATCTTTCTCCTGGACAATCTGCTGGAACTCGTGCAGATCTAGCGCGGATCTGCCGTCAAATACCCTGTCCAGGAACGAAACGGTGGCGAAGCTCCGGGCGCGCTTGCGGCCGTAGATGACGTCCATGAACCTGTCCAGCACCTCCCTCGAGACCTCTCCGGCCCCGTCTAGGTCGTACACGATGAAGAGCAGCTGCACCTGTTCCTTGAACGTGCCGTGTTTGAGCCAAGCCAAGCCGCTGAGCACGTTCAGTAAGCTCAGTTCACCCGAGCGGTCCGTATCCAGCACCTCGAACAGGCGGTCGGACAGCGAGTGCGGGATCACGGTGAAGGCTCCCAACACCTTGTTGCGGAATGATTTTTTGCCCAATTGCGGTCCGTTGCCAGCTTCCGTTGCTGCAACGACCGCCGCCGACCCCGCTAAATTGCTGGAGCTGCCGTTGGAGGCCGAGGAACTGCTGCGGTACGGCGCAGAACTGGAGGACGCACCCTCCACGCGGCAGATGCGGCGGTAGCCGTCCGTGAAGCGCTTGAGCTCGGTGTCCGACAGGCGCGACACGTACGCGTCGACGGACCCGAGGTCGCCAGCGGCCGCTGACGCGCCGCCCATACTCATCATGTTCCCCATGGGTTCGCCCAAGAAGTTCTTCACTTCTTGGAGAACTGATCTTTAGTATGAGAAGGAGGGGTCTTCAATGCGGAATGGTCTGTGTAGTGTGGTGTACATAAATATACTGTAGTAGGAAATGGATAAAATAGGCAAACGCCTAGAGTGAGGTATGAGATGTGTGAAAGTTAAACAAGCTCAGAGCCTCCCATTCCTACGCTCGACCTCGCTTGGAATCTATGCTGGCTCGTCGAGGACGTGTCTGCGGACGCCGCAGCTGCTTGTGGCGGGCAGCCACCGAGCTGCTGCATGTGTCGGCGCCTCGCAACGCCACATTCCACACACTCAAGGTGTCACATTTCACGAGTCTGCAACCCGCTCCGTGCTCCTTGTCGACGCTGTCGACGTCTCCGCTGCCGTTCCAGACGCCGTTCGGCGCCCGTTCCCTGTCCCAGAGCCTCATCAACCCGCACTACGACGAGGAGGAAGGTGACCACGACAAGGACAGCGTAAAGGGTCCGCGAGAGCCAAAGCTGCTGCGAGACACCCGCCTGATCACGATCGAGAGCCTGGAAGACGAGTACTTGACGCGCCTCACGGAGGCGATGGAGACCTCCGACGGGTCTGCAGCCTGGCGCACAGCGCTCGATATCTTTGACGAGATCCAGCGCGCGAACGGCCGCGGCCTGGCGCTGGGTGTGGCGTCCTTCTTGGTGGAAGTGCTGGGCTCGAGGAGACGCATGCAGGACTGCATGCGGGTGCTAGCCTTTGCTCGCGAGCAGGGCGTTCGGCCTCGCATTCAGTCGTACTCCTGTGCCATTGGATGTTGTTACAAGGAAGAGCAGTACTCCCACGCTCTGCGGGTGTTTGAGGTCATGAGGAATGACGGATACGTCCCCCAGCTGGTCACGTACTCGCACGGGCTGTCGGCGGCGCTCAAGTCTGGGCAGCACGAGCTCGTGCTGGAGATTTTCGACGATATGATCAAGAACCGACTGGACCTGAACATTATCATCTACAACAACATCCTCAACAGCTGCGCGCGCGCGGCGGACGTGCAGTCAGCGCTTGGCGTGCTGCGCGCGATCCGTCAGCGACGACTGGAGATGACCCAGGCCTCGTACCATTCACTTGCAATCTGCGCCGGTAAGACGGGCCAGTGGGAGCTGGCGCTGGATGCCATGGCCACGATGAAGGAGGAGGGTTTCGAACCCACGGCCACCATTTACAACTCGGTCTTCTCGGCGTGCGCGAAGGGCAAACAGTGGGAGACAGTAGTTGAAGTGTACGATGCCATGCCGGAAGCTCTTCGCGAGAGCCTTCGTGGTGTGTATCTTGGAGCCGTCATTATGGGCCACGCCAAGGCGGAAGATGATAAGATGAAGCTGCGCGGCTTGGAAATCTTCCACAAGTACAAATCGCGGTCGAATGAAGAGCAGCCCAACTTCTTCGCCTATAACGCCGCTCTCATTGCTCTGTTGGAGACCAACCAGTTGGAGGAGATGCACCCTCTTGCCAACGACATCAAGAAGCAGGGGATGAAGTGGGACACGGTGACGTATCAGTGCCTCATTTTGTCTTACATTCGCGGCGGCGCCGTGGAGACAGGGGTGCAAATGCTGCAGAAGAACGCCAAGCGCATGGGGAAGACGACCATGTGCTATCGTGAGGCCATCCAGTTCTACGAGGAGAAGCGCAAGAACCCGCGCGAGGCTGTCCGACTTACGATGCAGATGATGCAAATGAACAAGCGTCTGAGTCGCCTCGACTGGCATAACGCGCTGCGAGTCGCGCTGCAGCTGCCCGAGCGTGCGCCGTACTGGAATTTCCGCAAGTGGATGGGCATCCGCGCCAAGGGTATCATTATGGACATGCCCCCGCACCTTATGCTGCCCACACACGCGGACCAACGCATGCTCTTGCAAGGAGACACATCAAGTGAAGAGCAGCCTGAGAAGAAGCACTACCAGGACAATTACCATTCGCGTAAACGCCAGCTGAATCGCAGGAAAAGCGAGTTCGACGAAGAAAAGTTCCTGTAAAACGTTAAGACACTTTGCTTATGTTCTGTAACCTTCGGTTGTATGGTCAGAGTTGGTCACCCGAAAGCGCATTCTGTGCTCCCCGCCATCGATGCAAGCATGTGGAAGCGTGGGTCCACGTGCCGCCTCTCTTATTCCAGCCTTTCTCGCTGGCTGTGCATTATGCCACCCAGGACTCGTGTGTGAGCCGATTTCAAACACTACCCGATTCTCTCGTGCCATTTCCTTATTCGCGACGGCCTTCGCACTTTCCAGACTTGACGGCAATGCAATCGAACGCGGTGGCTTTAGTGTTGTTGCTTTGCATCGCAGCGGTGCACGGCCACAGTTGGATCGACTGCCTCGACACCGACCGCACAGTCGTCTACAATCGCGGACCCGAGTACATCTACGGCGGAACCAAGGCTAACGGAATGTGCGCAGGCTACATGAAGGACTACGCTGGTCGTGGTGACGCCGACATCAACAGCAAAATGACGTTCAAGATCGTGATCGCCGACGTGGCCAAAAGCGCAGCAGTGTGCACTACCGACGCCTGGGACTACTCGGGTTGGCGCACCCGCCTCAGTTTGACTGCTGGCGCTACCTTCTACTTCGGCTACACCTCGAACGGCCATATTGTCAAGGAACAAGCTGCTGGTAAGACTTTCTACGGCGTTTACTGGACTGGTGTGCCCGGCATGAGTCTACAGACGACCTCGGACTTGACTTCGGACAAGCTCATTGACGGCCAACTCCACAACTTTGACGATGGCAACTGCGGCGAGGCGTTTACGGACGAAGCCCAGACGATTCCGTCGGGACGTGCTGGAGACGGATACCCGTGTGTTGGCACGTTTACTATGCCTGCTGGCACAGCTGCGGGCGTCTACAACCTCGTCTGGTTCTGGAAGTTCTACGACGCCGACACCAACACTTCGATCCCCACGAGCAGTGGAATCTACGGCGGCGCAGCGTACACGAGTTGCTTCCAAGTGGATGTTACTACCTAGTCCCTTGAAAACAGGCCGCGTAGCCTTGCAGACAATTCTGACGAGTCAATCAGTCGTCAAGATTCAGAAAACGACAAGAAGCTAAAAGCTTTGTGTTGCACTTGCATTAGCTGTCCTTTGAGATAAACAATACCAATCTATGTCTCGCCAGTAAAAACTAAACTATTCCTCTAGCTAGAGTGTGCCTTGCGCAGCGCGATAGTAGCAGCGCATGTGCAAATGTGTCAAATCTTTTTCGTTTCATACAAACAGCCTCAACTGCAACATTTTACGGCCGCTTACCCTGAAGTGACGACGCCATTCATCGTTTGGGGCCTATCAATGACCACTGCTCTTGAAAAGTGGTTAGCACGTTCGGAGCTGCATGCTCCTCGCCCAGCGCCCGGACAAGAAATCTCTCCTGGTGCATTAGAAGATTGTGATTCGACTCGTGGTGGAATTGAAGATGGTGCTCCTCGTGATGTGTTGTCTGGTGACTCTGTCGAGAGCTCTCGTGTCGAGGCGAGTGAGGGTGTGAGTGTGGGTGCGGTTCGTGATCCTTTTGACCAGAGTGACAGAGTCAACACGCAAGTCGTTTACCTAACAAGAGAGCTAGTTTGCCAAGGAATTCGATGCGTTCGACCTAAGCAATACGAGTATTGTTACAAGAAAACTCACTGCGACTGCTACTCACGGCCCTGGATTCTCAAGGAAACTGTGCAGACATTGCAACAATGGTCAGAGCAATAAACACAACAACAATACGAATGTTTGTTTGAAATGTGGATACAACAAAAAGAAGTCGGAATTCTTGTACGGGGAAGCAAATTCGTTGTGTTATTCGTGTGCCGTTTCCGCTATGGTCGTGCTGGTCGACCGATCAGAGCAAACATCCAACGGGCCGTGTGCCCACACATGTTTAAACATGAAATGTGTAAGAGCTAGTACGGCCATCCGACCGCAGGCACCCGCCGAAAAAATAAGGAGGACTGAGTGCAGAAGGTCGCATGAGAGCTGCCCACGACTCAAATGCACAGCTTTGGCAACTAGTGGGCCCAAAAATCAAAGACTGTATTGCCGCGCTTGTGCTACCGAACTACATCTCAACGCGACACACAAAAACAACAGGTTTAAGTGCATTCGCTGCGGGTGGGGAACCCAGAATTATGCAGTGAAGTACGGAGTTCGCGATGCCACACTTACACACTGTTATAGCTGCGCCCAAAATGAAAATTTGGTTCAGTTCTACACTATACATGGGCCTTGTGAGTTCACATCGACTTCCGCACAATTCGCAGGTCAATTATGCAATGGTGATGCTATTGGAATGATAAGTGGAGTTATTGTGCTTTGCACATGTTTTGTCGTTTGCACTTATCCTCTTGCTCGATTTACTTAAGTACGAGATCGATCTACGAGAAAAGTGTTTCATAAAAAATGCAACTCGATCAAGTTGCTGCACGATTAAATTTAAAGTCGCTCGATTTGCGTGTGGCCAAGTGCAATTCCGACCGTTTTATCCTAAATCGACGTCGTAGCTTG
>AWVV02004322.1:0-11544 GCA_000500205.2 Phytophthora lateralis | reverse complement strand
CAGGGGTCTCGTTTTCCCCTCCTCGAACTCCTGGTTGATCACCTATTAGGACTCTGGATCGAGCACGACTGTCTTCTCGGAACCGACAGAAAGAAGCACCGTCGCGCCGTCAAAGAGGGGCTCATAGAGAGCGAACTCGCAGTCGCCGTCGATATTTTATAGTCCTACCCTCCCCAGCGCAGTCGAGGATAAGGCGTGTATGGGCACTGTAGCGACAGTGACGTGTAAGGCGCAATCGGCGGCGGGCGAGACGGCGGGCGTGCTTCCGCCCACGACCGAAAACAAGGTGTGCACGAGCACGGCGGTGATGGCGATGGCGACGAGGTGGGCATGACAGCGTACAAGCTCCCGTCCACGGCGGAGGTCCAGGCATGGTGAATTTCGGTCCATGACCTAGGACCGGGACGTGGATAACAAGCGCGGCGGTGGCATGCTCAAGTTTACACAGGATCGCGACGTGTTCAAGGTGTGAAGACGTCAGGATCAAGATGGATGACAATCACGGCATCGGTAGTATGCATCTGATAAATACATTTCTTTATTTAACATGCGTTTGCTGCGCAGATCGACTTTCAGAAGACCGTTGAAGCTAGAGATGTCATCACTGCATGCAGGTAGCGTGGGGTGAGTGCTACACTGCACATCCTCGAATGGACGACATACTTCATTCTTGAAATTGGCTTGTAGACAAGAAGACTGATGCGAATTAGGCAGTCAACCATGGATCGCTTCTTGGTGAGAGGCCACAAAGCGCGATGGGACAGAGAAAGATGGTGCCCTCGACTTGTAAGTGAATGAAATGAGCTGTCTTTTGCATACCGATAATTAGCGCGTTGTTTTAAAGCTATCCGAGGAGCGTTCGGTGATCCAAGCGCTTGCAGAGTACGAGTGAGTGGATCAGAATGAGTATGTATGTAGACCGAGGCGTACGCTAGAACAGGTATGGTTGGTAAGTTCGTAGATGTACAATATGCTAACATGTTTTTTGTGTAGAGCGACGTCCCTCAGTGCAGATGGGCTGCAGGGTCGAGTTGGCGCGATACGTGTGGCCCCGGCTGCGAGAATCGCGCGCTAAGTTGCTCTATTAAAACTTACAAACTTCGGGCCATGCTGAAACAAAAACAAATGCCATGTAGATGCAGATGTAATGTGTCTGTGGGTTGTGTGGCACTGGCGGGAGATACAGCAATAAAAAAAATGCAAGACGCGGACCAACCCCCTCCCCCCCGCTATCCCTAAAAAGGCTGCGCGGTAAAGGGATATCTCTGTTCACTAAAGAAAGTATTGAGTTCGGTCAGATCCTGTGCCAGTACACAGGTGAAGTCGTCCGTTCCGCGGCATATCACCGTCGTCAAATGGTAATTTACTCTGTTGGAAGGTTTGCTGTGTTTAGTAGCTTCGTGATCGCAGTTGAAAGGGGTCATGAACGACTACGGGATGGGAGTGTCAAGGAATGAGGTGATCGACGCTCGATATAAAGGAGAACTGGGGCGCTTTGCGAACCACAGCTGCAGTCCAAATTGTGTCATCGAGCGGTGGGAAGTGAACGGCAAGACGTGCTGCAGCATCTTCGCTTCAACCCCAATCGCGGTTGGCGCCGAATTGACGATCGAAACAGGATGCTGTTCGACGTAAGTACAAGGATTTGATGGCGTCCACGTTGACTGGCGAGTTTACTGAGTAGTCTTATGTGTAATAGCAGCGAAGGCGGTGTCAATGCCAAGCGAATGGTTGCCGTGGATTCCTCCCCGTGTAGACGGCGTCAAAACAATGTGGTGGGTTACCGCAAATATCCCCTCGGATAGATGGTGACATGTACTGCTGGGTAATAATGCAAGCAAATGATTGTACGCAACATTTGCTTTGTTCTGCGATGGCAATCGCCGCTTGAGTGGTTCCCAGACTGCAACGTAGTCAGTCAGACGCGATGGCTGCTCCTATTTGCATATCTAGAAGCATTTAGTATGAGGCTTCAACGATGCTTGTCAACCGTGACACTCGATGTGTGATGCGGCTACGTATTCAGGCGCTATCCAATGTAATGCCGGCATATCTGGAAGCAGCAGCCGGAAACGATGCTGTTGCCGTGCACGTGTTCAGGGCGCATCACTAACTTGCCAGAACGGAATGGACGGTGGGAGCTTTAAGTGCGACAGTGTGTGCGTCATATAGCTGTGTGTTCAGGATTTTTCAAAGGTGTTCTGTCGTATATATCTAGAAGCGACAGCGCGATGTCAGCGGGCACATTCACCGTATTCTAGCAGATGCAGATAAAGGGATCGCAAGCTTGATATGTATTAAAAGCTGGCCACTTGAGTGTTTCCCAACGACCTGGTTGTTATAGCATGTATACTTCAGTGCGACCGTATTTGTTGTCGTCGTTATCCCTGCTCGTGTTTATCAAACATTTGTGCAGAGCGTAGCACGACCTCGACAGTCGCCAACGCAGCATGGAATACGAAGTATTTGGTTGCGACAGCTGATACGTTGCACCCCTGCGTGCTCAGGTAGTTTGCTGGTCTGGCGTAAGGAACGGCCTTCAACCACGATGTTCTGGTCGGGCACACTCACCAACTTTGAACGCTTGCGCGGCTTACGAAGCTAGCGATACCAAAACACGAGTTTGGTAAAAGATGAATTTCAGACTTGAATTTCAAACAAACTTGCCTTAGATGCACTTATAGAGAAGACAAATGCAAGGGTCTGAGAACGGTGGTGGCCTTCTATCAATTTGGTTTGCTCAAGGGTTGGTAATTGCAGTTTGATGCCGCGATTGCGTTTACTAGTAGACTGCCAGGACGTTGCTGTGATAGTGTTTGTTGTGCATCCTGTAATAATAACAAAAATACGAAGGACGGAAGTTTCGTGTTGTATACACCGGGAAATGGGCATGTATCGTCCGTAGTGTTAAATAGGTGCTATATCTATCGAAATCGGTGAGTTGGTAGCAGAGATTGTTTTGAGTTTACACGAAAATGAAAGTACATGAAAGTACTAATTTTCGTGTTTGAATTGTTTATTGTGTCAGTACCGAAACGCGTTAAACGGCGTCATTCATAGCGAACGTCCAGCGTTTTGCGAACTGCCGCTGTTTCTCATTTCTGCTTTTGCAACACGGCAGTCAAGTGACTCCAGTGTGAGAAGCCCCCCTCCATCCTTCCTGCTCTCGCAGTATTCACGCCGCAGTACTTAACAGCGCGAGGAGGAGGTCACGAACTTTTTCACCGATGTGAACATACTGAGGGAGTTCATTACGACCCACGAACCCGCTGCCGGTGTAACGATCGCCGTGAAGATGTGTTGCTTCTCAGCTGAAATGCTGTTTCGTGACAACGGGTCGCGCTTTACTCTCGTGAGCTCGTTGGCGCACGGTATGTTAGAGAACCGCATCAAGAACCTGTGCTAGCTGAACGCAGTCAACCGCAAGCCGTTCATCGCCGAGGTCTCTGTTTGGGATGCGAAGAAACGATTGGGTTCCCCGCAGACGACGCCCATGCTGTTCCGCGTCGGGGCTCTCTACGAGGAGTTAAAAAACTTCACGGTGTTGATTTTTATGCCGACATTCCGAGAGGGAGCGTGTAACTGGAGGACGGTGTTCATAGCAGGGTCGTTCTGATATCGGCCCCCATGCTGAAGCGCAAGAGTAAGCGCGAGGTGTCTACACGGAAGGGGAAGGCTCGGACACTTGTGCTACGCGACTAGAATGACGAGCGGAAGACTGGCGAAGACGTTGGTGGAGGTGACCCTCCGAATCCACCACGAACGAGAAGCGCCGGCGGCGCTATCCGCGTGTGGAGACTGGGTACGTCGAGTGAAACAACAAGGTGAGAGGATTGGATTGTGGGCCATCTGCCGTGGATGGGATCAAAGTCTACGGAGCAATTGATTGATGAGTAGTTACGATTTTCTTTGAATTCAGCAGTCGGTAGGTATGCATGTGGGTAGGACGAATGATAAATCGATACGGATACCACAAGCAGCGCCCGCGCTGTTGATGCGGTGCGGCTGTCAAGGTTGCATCAAATGCATAAGAAAATATATCCCAGCAGATATAAAAAAAGAACAAACGTATTTAGAGTTACCGTCGTGTTCAAGTTGTATGACGCTTTTCACTGAATATGCAAATCTACCGATATAGCCACCCGGCAAGCTAAGCAACTACTAACAACTGTATTAGGTAGTGGTGATATTTCACGTATATTCGGTGATCTTGGGAAAACAGGGATTTTTTTCCAAGTTTGATTCTTGCCTGATTAGCATTTAATGAAGTGCAGATATAAAGATGTGGTTTGTCATGGAATCCTCGTCGCATAACAACTGTAGGAATCCTGGGTTCGTGGGACAAGATGGACTCAAACGCAGCGTATTGTGCGCTAATTTTGTTATAAGATTGGACCGCATCACTTGCTTTGCCGTCTGCAGCAGAACATTAACGCCACGTGCGGCCAGTGTTGGCATTTTGGCCACTTTGATCTTTTCCGAGGTTTAGACCAATGTAAAACTCTACATTTTATCCTAAATACAGTCATCTATCATTTTACATCAAAATACAGTCAATAAAACTTAATCACGAAATATTATATAACATACTACGAGATAATACCGCTCATGGCCTAAACCCTGTCCCTAACTTTCAAATCCGACAAACGTATCCGCCATCGATGGCCTTTATTGCCAACACTGGTGCGGCTGCGTCTTCAGGCGTTATACCAAGCAGCTGGCTGCTCTTTCTGTGTGTATAGAAGAAGTAGTAACCATCGGCCATAATGTTGCTGCCAAAGGTTCTCGACCATCACCCAGATGTGCAAGACGCATCACCCGTATGACGCAATATCTGGCGACTTCAACAAAGATACAGCGACCAGCCACAACAAGCCTCTTCAGCGGGCTTGACAGCAGTCAGTCGTGGATTCCCGACGCTTTGTGTGTGCTTCTGTCGAAGAGCACGGGTCTCATTCTGAATCGTTGAGTGATCTGAGCTGTACGTGGTCGCGCCAGCACACTATCGTGCTCCTGTACGTGTATCTATAACGGTTATGGGGTAGTTGCTGACGAGGGGGGGATGCAAACATTGAGCGTGTAGACTGAGTATATTTGTGTTGTTGGCGACTTAGATGGTACGAGCTCTTGAGAATTTTCGAGCAGCAAAATCGGCGCAGCGTCTTCGGAAGGTGCTAGAGAAGCGGTGTGAGTAGATGCCCATGAAGAAGCGGCGTGCCAATCCGCCCCCATTAGAGGTTGCCGAGGCAGAGGACGAGTCCAAACGGATTGCGCGCCGCAAGGAAACTAGGAAAAGAAATGCTCTGGTGCAACTTCAGCCCCGAACACGAAGAAGAAGAGATCGAACGAAAACAAGATGCGCGTTGAGACAGAAGCCCGCAACAAGGATGCAAAAGGTATAGTATATTTCTGCGGGATATGTCGTACAGACTGTGAATTTCGTACAGACGTTCATAACTAACACTAGCTGTTATGATCGACAGCATTCTATACGGCTGTAGATGCGAACTTCTTGAGGATATGTGGTAGCCGCGGAGAACTAACGAAGTCCGACTAGGCCGTCCTGAAGCGTTTCAGCTCGGATGCCGACCTATTTGCACCACTTTGCAACAGTGCAGGGGGATCTGGGGCTATCTCGGAGGCAATCGTGGCCGGGGACGACGCGAGCGAGGGGAGTATTTGGTTATGTCGTCGCTACGAAACAGCCTTGAAGCAGAAGCAAGTCCCGAAATTTTGCAGAACAAGTGGTGTCGAATTGCGGATGTACCGCTTGAGCTCGTAGTCCTGAATCGTATGAAGGCCCGGCTCATTGGATTGGGTACCTCATTCACCACGTGCGTCGACCTCCACATCGATGGACAAGAGGTTACTCGTGGTAATTCAATCAACTACTGGAATAACGCTGTGGAGTTAGAGCTTCCTCGACCATTAAGCAATTGTGGAACAGTCTTCCTAAAGACGCACCAACAAAAGTCCTCTAAGGTTTTTAGAGTCTGCCCTGACCTAGTGCGCTGCGCGTTGTGCTGGCTAATTGAAAACAATTCTCTCTACAGCAAAGTTCATGTTTCAGAGGGCAACCTGGCTGCTCTGAATCAATTCGACGTCAATAACGAGCTTCCTTCGATAACACTTTCGGACGAAGAAGCTCTCGAGCTCCACGTTCGAGAGAACGAGGTAAATTACGAGGATGGGGAAGGTAACCCGGGTGTTGGCGAGCGGAATGGACATCACCAAACCAAGACTTTCGGTGTGGCAGATCCACAGTCTTCTTACTTGCCTACTTGCGAAACCACCCCCAGTACACAATCTGTCAATACGTGCGAAACACCTAACGTACATGTAGACATTCCCCAGCACGATGCGGACCGGTCTGATCCTCTAGCCTCACTGATTGAATCGTTCGAACTAGAGCGAGCTGATTGCACTACACACAGTGAGCTTGATAAAATTATTCAGGCGGTAAATTTGGCGTTCGGGTCTACAGAATACCCTGTCAAGAAATTGCAATGTCATACAGATCCTAAGGATGAATACAAAACTAAATTGTTAGTGCAGAACTGTTTTCCAACTCTTTTTCCAAACGGTGAAGGTGGCTTTAACCCGATAGTAGGCATTGAGTACAGATCGAAAGAATACCATTTAGCAGAATACTGTGCTCATCTAATGAAGTGGCACGACAGACACTACGTAATTCACGGGAAATTTAAGTTTTTCTGCTTGAATCTAATTCAAAGGCGTCAGATAGACAGCCTTCCGCGACGGATATTTGAAACAGAACGGGAAAATGACTCAACTCAAACTCCAGATACCGTTGATTGTAAAACCGGACAATGATACAGAGCTATGCAAGTTTTGGAGTCGTTGAAGCCGTATTTTCGAGTAGTAAGAGGCAGTGGGTTGTATTGGTCGAATGTCCGTGATGATCGGATGACCACGATCGGGAGCCTCGTGCTCCCTACACGCTGGCCAACTATTTTGTTAATGTTGAGTGCAGCAGATTCTATATGGCCGGACTTTTTCAGGGCCTGTTACCCCGAGCTCACGCTTGAGCAGTATAGACGTCTATCATCCAAAGAACGTAGAAAGCTACTCAGTGAAAATCCAGATATTGCTTCTCGCTTCTTCCACCATAGATTTCAAGCGTTCTTTGATAATGTTTTGTGTAGTAGCAAAAAACCGCTAGGTGAAATTGAAGACTTCTTTTGCCGTGTAGAATTCCAGCAACGTGGTTCGCCGCACAGTATTGTGGATTAAAGACGCCGCGGACGTTTTGAAATTGTCTGAAACAGAGGGAAGGAGCGAGCTAGCTGCATTTGTGGATAAAAACATATACAGTGCCATCAAAAAACTATTGCCGACTTGCACACTTGCACATGCTCAAATGTGTGCAACTCACAGATCTGGAAAAGTTGACATCTTGACATTGCTACCCCCTCATGCGATACAGAGGATTGGACTTGCGATGTTTCTCGCTTGGTTCAGCGTGTACCGCAACATCTATGCCACCCAGGAGCTCCTTGTACAAAGAAAGGTAACGAATGTCGGTTCGGGTACCCCAAAGAAATACAGTCCCACACGGAAATCGACGCGTCGATTGTTTCTGACGGAACACCTTCCCTAAAAGTCAAAATAAAACGCGAGGTGCCGACTATCAACAACTATTCGCCTGCTTTATTGGCATCTTGGCGAGTAAACATGGATATTCACCTCATTGGAAACGCCTACGGAGCAGCGGAATATGCAGGTGCACACGTGAACAAAGCGGAGCCTGATACAATTCGCTTTAGAAAAGTTATTGCGTCGGCTGTCAAGCGGTGCGACACAAACCTGCCTTACCATGCAATACTAAAGCGAGTAGCAAATGCTGCATTATCTATGAGAGAAGTAAGTGCCCAAGAAGCGTACTACATATTGCTGCGAGAACTTCCAATGCATGGCAAGTCGAGGACCGTTGTAAGAGTTAAGGTTTTGCGTAATAACTTGCGATGCTATCGCGTAGAAACTCGAAAATTACAGGCCCTTGCTGCTCGTTCGGATCTACCCCGACCCGAAACACGCATTAAACCGATCGAACGGGCATATATATCAGCCGCCCGACCAACGCTCGCTTTGAGTCAATGAGCTTTAGTATGTTTGTCGAGAATTACGAGCCAGTAGAGAAGATCAGCAGACTTACTTTAAATCTCGATGCTGGAAGCGCATCGATGATGAAGAATATATTAAGCTACGCGGAAAGCCTCTCGGCATTTGAATTTCTCCGTGGATGGCTCCGGATACAAACAATCCTAACTTCTGTTACGCCGAACTATGTCTCCATGTGCCATGGCGATCTCTAGCAGACCTCCCACAGACCAATGAAAATTGCATTGCATCATTCCTTGATGAATAGGATAATAATCGTGATAACTAACTACGAGCTGAATCAAATGCAAAGATAGCTCGTCAACACAAGCTTGAAATGCTAAAGCAGTCTAGCGTTTCTCAATGTTGCAGACGGCTTCCTCCTTCTGAGTACGCTTTTGTGGAGGAGCAGTATATTCGTTTCGATGAAGACAGAATGTCAGCTTCGTTAGAAACACAGCAAGAAAGCGTGGTACCTCTGGAGTGGGTTGCAAACCATGACTATTCACCCGACGACATCGTAAGAGCAAGAGATTTTGTCAAGTCGTGCGTGAAGCCATGGGTAAAAGTGCAACGCGATATTGCAAGACAAAACACAAAAAAATGATAGTAGATACTGATATCCTGTTGTAGCTACGGGAAATAATACGGAATTGGTAGAATCAATGGCCGAGTCTCGATAGATACCATTTGCGTTGACGATGCGTCAATCGCAAGTACGACTGAAAGCGCAGCTTGAGTGCACATCGTGTGACCCGCTACATCTCATAATTAACGGAGAAGGCGGATCCGGGAAAAGTTGGCTCATCGATCATATAGTGAAGGACATGCGCAGTGTTTTCGCAGAACTACCGGGCGGCTCATCACAACGTGTCTTATTGCTAGCTCATCAGGGTGCAGTAGCTTTCAACATTGGTGGACAAACGCTGTGGTCAGCATTTGGATTGGCGTCATTCTCTAGGTCCGCTTTTTCCGTTCCTTATACGTCGCTAAATGTCCAGAAAAACGGAGCGTCAAAACTCAACAAGCTTCAGCAACGCTTTAAAGACATTCACTTAGTAGTTATTGACGATTTTAGTGTGCTTTCTTGCGGCATGCTGTATTGGATAGATGCAAGAAGGCGTGAGATATGGCCCAGCCATCGACATTTGCGCTTCGGAGGCCGTGGTGTCATATTTACTGTCGATGCTGTACAGCTAGACCCTGTTGTGCCCTACGCGCTGTCGACTCATATGCACAAAATTCTTAACAATGACAGGGCCGAGAGATATGGGAAGAAATTGATTGCGTTTGTACGCTAACCAGCCAAAATAGGGGGAAACTTGACCCGGAATGGTTTGACGCTTGCGTCGATTACGGAAGCGAGTACCAACAGCATCAGACGTCGCGCTATTTAACACAATATGTATAAATGGTGAAAAGGTACCTGAAGAAATTCTCGATTCTAAGCACATCGCTCATAAAAATGTAGATGTCGATCCAGCGAACACACAAGGTATACGCGTTACTACTGTTCATACCGTTCACATCAAGGCTCAGCATCATGTACAGCAGAAACGAATTCATCGGCAGCGTGAAATTCCGGAGGGCACAGTTAACGCACTCGTTAGGGAAGCCAAGACAGCAGATTCCAACCGTGATAGAATAGTTGCAACTAACGTGTCACTATGTGTCGGCGCTCCTGTTACACTGACATATAGTCAGCGGGTCTGTACAATGGCACAAATGCCATCATTTATGATTTATTTTTGAATCGGACAGCGAACTACCTATAGTACTTATTCAAATTACTGATCTGGTCTTCGTTTCTTAGTGGTGTCCCCAATATTGTTCCGATTCCCCCAAAAGACAATAGCTGGGGCAAAAAAACTAGTGATTTCCGGGTTTACGTATAGGGATCCCTCTTAGGTTTGCCAATGCGATGACCATTCACAAGGTTCGGGGTTTAGGGTTTACCCTGTGATAAAGTTGTCTTCCACAGTGACTCTGTGGCTACGGTTGGCTTTGCGTACGTCCCGTTGTCTCGCGTCAGACACCGTCACGAAATGTTACTTACTCAGATGTTAACACTTGATAAACTAAAGCCATCTATCAAGAGACTAACCATTTTCAGGGCAGAAGAGGACAGAGTAGTAGCTGCAGTTACCAAAACACCAGAGTCTGCTCTTCCCGTCGTCGCGACCATGAAGTTAGTCGCGGACACTGCGAAGAGATGCTACCTTAGCAGTGACGTTGCCATTGTAGGGACATTGCTGCTGCAGCAGCGGGGCTCTAGCTATCAACTCGGCCAAGATCGTGGAAGGGGATTGCGCTCCGCCGATCAAGTACAGCATGGAGGACACGAACTTGGTCGCCACGCAGGAAGTCAACCCCAAAAACGCCATCATTGTCCTGCTCATTGCATTGTCGTCGAATAGAAGTCAGTGTCAACTCCCTCTATCGACGTGCCGCAAACCCTTGACGTCGCACTTTGCGGAGAATGGGTACGTCGTTGAAAACAAGGTAACGTTTTGCTACGCGACGGAAGGCCCCAAGAGCACCGAGACGAAGACAGTTCGGGGGTGTCTGCTGCAACAATGCGCTATCACAAAATAATTTAGAGCTATGCGCGCGGCACTGGGTTCAGATTCACATGCATTAGTTAGACAGCTAACAACAAAATAAACCATCCCTACACAACCTCACCTACAGATTCTTCCAACTGAATGCAGTAATTCTCAACTGGATCGACCAGATTTTGGAGCATTTCTCCTGGGAGGTTTTGTCGGCTCCCACTCGGTGCAACGCTCGGCAAACGCTGTCTCCGCGAGCTTTACAAGACTGGGATCTTCTCCATCGTACTTGTGAGTAGCTTCGAGTAGCGATTTCGAAATTGATAGGATGTTAATCGAAATTGAGAGGGGTTACATATAAAAATTTAAGTGCATCAAGCAAACGGCACTGGAGATCGGCCACCCCATCTCAAAAACGCCTGCGCTCAGGTAACGCCCGTGACTGCCTCGTCGCTAAGTCTTGGGCTAATTCTTGAGCAAAAGAAAATGTTCGTGGAGTGCCACAGTTCTATGGCGAAATCCTTTCCTGCAAGCATGGATGGAGGTCGCTCATTTTTTTAAACGACCCAGAGAAGATCTAAGTGAACACAAAACAGATATCAACGCTGACGAAGAGCGGGGGAGGGGGGAGGGGGTAGGACTATAAAATATCGACGGCGACTGCGAGTTCGCTCTCTATGAGCCCCTCTTTGACGGCACGACGGTGCTTCTTTCTGTCGGTTCCGAGAAGACAGTCGTGCTCGATCCAGAGTCCTAATAGGTGATCAACCAGGAGTTCGAGGAGGGGGAAACGAGACCCCTGTTGTAAGGCAACAAACGGCGGGTCCAGTCAGGGTCAAGGCGAGCAAGACCTCTGCGAATGCAACCATCG
>AWVV02004321.1:0-51214 GCA_000500205.2 Phytophthora lateralis | reverse complement strand
AAAGCTACGATTTTTTTTGTTTTGTAGCGCACGATCTTACCCGCCACGCATTGCAGTGCAGTCTGCACGTCAGCAATGGTGTACAGTGATGGGCGTCTTGGAGAGCCACTTTATATTTGATCACCTGCCATCACACATGTTATTAGTTATTGAAACATGACGCCTTGCGCAAGGGCGGTTGTCCTATCACAATGAGAGACCCGTCTAAAATGATATTATCATCTGGCTCTCCAAGAAGCCTATCACTGTACTGGTACTGTGCAAACATTGTAGTGGGGTAGGTGGCGAGTGTCGTACCTCAATCGTAATATACCATCTCGTATATTTAATACCCCGTCATATCGGATCTCTGCGAAAGCATGAACGTTGGAATGTAAGGGCCTTTCCATCATTATTTTCATGGTGCTGGCGCGCGTGGGGAAATACACATGTAGCCTACAGAGGCCTGGCAGCCACGGTGTCGAGCGATCCCCAGCACATAGCATAGGTCAAGCTTGAAATGCTTGACGGTCTACTATCGGGACCTTTTGGTCTGGCACTTCCACCGTGTACAGAGATCTCTCTGTAGTAGCAGGTCTGGTCGATAAAGCGATTTCAGAGGGATTAAATATGATTCTGCAAAATAAGTACCTTTCATCTAACGTTACACCGTATTTTCGCACGACGAAGATCACGATGTGGTGCTGCTGGATTTTTGAGATAAGATTCACGGGAGGCAATTTGGGATGAGATTCACGACTGCAATCGCTTTCGTACGTTGCGGATGACAGTCCATCCAGCGTGCTAAACACCGCCTTGTGGCGGGCGCGGAGAAATCATAAACATCCGAGAGGAGAGATTCGCTTGTCCATGTACAGATTCCGCCCACTAACTTGCACACACGGTCTGTTTATACCCCTTCAAAAGCAATACGAGGTATGTATGTGGTTTAGGAGGTGATCAGGACGTCCGAGTTTCAAATCTCCCGGTGTCTGGGTGAAGATGAAGGTGAGCACCATATCAGACTGTTTCCGTAAGACAGGAGTCATCTTTCCGGAGAAGGCCGATCAGCAGAAGTCACCAGTGCGAAGAGAACGTGTACGGAGCTTTTAATTTGAATGAGAGACCTGCAATAAAATATTTATTGTACATAACTAAGAACCGGTTTAAATTTATAAAGGGCAGCTGCGCAAGTTAGTGGGCGGAATCTGTATCCGGATAGTACTCATTACAGTCTGTAATTTACAGACGCCGTCGGGCTCATGTAAGCTTACATGTAGTGACGGAGCGGCAGGGTTGTCCCCAGCAACAGCATTTTTGAGGCATTCCTGCTTCAATTCACTCGAAAGGCTCTGTAGGGACCTAAGAGTCGTATCCATACCCAGTGCAAATGTGGCCCGAATGATTTGGGTTGCTGCTTCGCGTGGTCATCCAGAACTCGATGTGCTGCAAGCGATTGAAGGCAATCATCACAGTCGGGTACAGAATCGCCTGATTCGCAGCGAACACTTCATCTCTCGTTGCGGATCGCACAAACCCATGCGGACAATTGCGCCTTCTCGTCCTGACCGAATTGGCCACGAACTCGGGGATATTGTAGTGCCCACCTTTGATCGAATGCATTCCCATTAGGCGGCAGATACCAGGTAGGACCTGGGGAAGGAAGCGCTGGGATCTCGAATCGAGATTCTCGATGGATAATATCCTAGCACTCGAGTTTCGGCATGAGGTCCGTGGTGTCCATCGTCGAAATTGCCAAACATGTGTCCACATGTCGCATCCTGGCGCCACCTCTCTTCTTACAACCGCAAGTCAAACCGAGACACTTGTGGCAGAGCGCCACAACACGCCAAATGTGGTCCACACACTCACAGCCATACTGAAATCAAGACAAACGATCCGTTCGTGCATCAAAATGTAACGGCTGACACCAACTCACAAGTTGTCCGTTGCATTTCTGCTTCCTCCTCCCTTTAAGCGCCATGAACTTCGCTCTGCGCCGCCTCCGCCCAGCCGCCACGACCTCGGCCCGCCACCTGCACGCCCTCGCGGTCTCTGCTGCGGCCGAGAGCGCCTCCCCGATCCTCGGACAGCGCCACAAGAGCACTGCGGCCGAGAGCGCCTCCACCATCGCACAGGCCGAAGCTACGCGCGGCCCGCGGTGCAGCCCCGGACTCGTTGTCTTCGACAAGGACGGCACGCTCATCGACTTCACGCTCATGTGGGGCGGCTGGGTCGAGTCGCAGGCCTGGAACGTCGAGATGACGACGGGCCTGCCCGTGCGTGAGAAGCTGTTCGCCGCCATGGGCTACGACTGGATCAGCCGCTCCATCAAGTCCAAGGGCGCGCTGTGCTGCACGCCCATGGGCGAGCTCTACAAGCTCGCGGTGCGCGTGCTGGTGGCCGAGGGCATGCGCCAGTCCAAGGCCGACGAGATCATTCAGCAATGCTGGAGCATGCCCGACCCCGTGCTCACGAGCCGACCGCTCGCCAACATCCCCGCGCTCTTCCGCACCATCAAGAAGATGGACATGAAGATCGCCGTGTGCACCACAGACGACCGCCAGCCCACGATCGACACGCTCGAGCACTTGGGCGTGTCCCACATGGTGGACGCACTGGCCTGTGGAGACGACGGACTGCCCGCCAAGCCCGCGGGGGAACAGATCTGGACCATCTGCCAGCAGCTCAACGTCGAGCCGCACAACACCATCATGGTGGGGGACACGTCCACGGACATGCTGCTGGGCAAGAACGCGGGCTGCGGACTGTCCATTGGCGTGCTTGGCGGCGCGTCGTCGCTCGACGACCTGGCCGAAGACGCCGACGTGCTCGTGCCGTCGATTGACCGAATCATCAAGGTGCTCTTCCAGTTCGGCCAGCAGGCCCAGCGCTTTGGCGACGCCAAGTAGAGCAGGTAGTTCCTCTTAGTATCGGGCCCTCAATAAATACCTGCTTCGGCTGTCTATGAACGGCGTCGTCCTGCGATGCTGCTATGGCAGCTCCACGAGCACGACAGCCATGTTGTCAAGGCTCCCGCGAACGTATCCCTCCGTGAGCAGTTCGGTCGCTAGTTTATTCAGCGATCCATCGCCATTGTGCCGAGTTGCTGCCTTCCTGTGCTTCTCCGCGATGAAGCGCAACACGTCCTCGTTGCTCATGGTTTCCCACAGTCCGTCACTGGCAACGACAAGAAACGCACCAGAAGAACGTTCACCAAGCACCGCGTGGAAGACGGATGGCTCCGCGGTCACGTACTTGCGCAAATGGCGATCACCTAAACTGCGTGAGACTGCAAGCTGGCCAACCACTCTCCACAGACCGGAAAAATTGACGAATCCTCCGCTCGATTCGATGCGCAAACGCTCGTTAGGGTCATTCGGCCAGTGGTCCATGCTCAACGGCACTACATTGACCGCAACCTCATCCTGGCGGTCTTCACTTTCCAAATCTGATGCGCCCGGCATCCAAGCTAATGCACGCGAGTCGCCCACGTTCGCACTGACAACCCGTTTCTCCTGACGAAAGTGCAGCACCACCGTCAGGGTGCACCCAGAGAAATACTCGCCAATTGTTGCAGTGCCGTTGGTGTACGTGCCAGCATTTGTCTCGAATTCCAGTTCGTCAATACTCTCCATGTCATCAAGTGACTGGAGAAAGCTTTCATGCATTTCCAGGAAAGTCTGGCGTAGCGCAAACTTTTCAGCAAGCCTACGCTCAGCAAACACGCCTACTGCTCGGTCAGCATCAGGTTCTGATAAATACTTCTTCGTTTTTGGGATAGCAGCGAAATGGCGGCACAACACACGAGGAAGGTTATTCACGACAAAGACGGCCGCTGCAGAGCCTAAATGCCCATCCACCACGGCGTAAAGATCAAACCCAAGCGATTCCGACGCCTGAGTAACATATCCTTCAGCTTCAGCACGCCACCTCTCGTGCAGTTGCTGCTCCGTGAGTACTAATACAAAATCTTCCATGTACTTCTTGCGTCCTTGGAAAAGTGCAATGCCCACCGAAGGATGCTGCATCGGTAGTGACTGCACATATGAAGGATGCGACTCGGTCCGAATCGCGGCCGAGATAAGTGGGGCTTCAAATGCACAGAAGCTGGCGTGAGCATCATGACGACGGGCATGAGCGTGCTGTTCGCAGCTTTGAGCTGTGGAAAACACTCGACCGCAGTGGGGACAGGTAAAGTGGTCTGGAAGCTCGTACTTGGTCCGAACCACGGAAGCAAAGATACTTTCTCGCGCGCGTTGTGCTTCAAGATAGCGTTCATGAAGCAACAGCTCCTGGTATGTTGCGAATCGGCGACCAGATTCCTTGCATATGAATGACCCGCGGAAGTACGCGTGTTGGAGAGCGTCCTGAGCTGTAATGCGTTCTGACGGATGCCACTGAAGCAATCGCCACATCAAGTCTAATCCCCAGGAATCCTCGAGCCCGCGCTTCAGTGGATCGCGCTCCACAACGGTTTGGTTGAAGCGGCCGAAATGACAGCTCTCGCTCACAAGCGCGTACTTGTCCCACAACGAGCGAAGCTGTCGTGGTGCTGGCTGGAAAATGCAGAACTCTTGAGTAAGCACGTGCAACAAGTAGGCCTTGGTTCGCCATCCGGACTTGGCGACTTCCTCACTGTCGTGCTTTCCGTGTCTGTGGCGGTGACGACGCTGCTGAGCATCAAGAACCACATCCAGTTTGGCTCTTTCGCGAGGTGAGATCAGAAACACTTGTGGGGAGCCCAACACCATTTCCAAGAAGACAACACCCACAGACCAGAGATCGTAAGCCTCGGGAGCCGAATAATCGTACGGCTGACCGTTGTCACTGAACAGTACCTCCGGAGGTTGATATTCGCGAGTTTCCTCAGCTTGAGAGGGGCCGCCGGACGAAGCGGAGGCATCGTTGTCACCACTGGCAGCGTACAAGTTATGGAGCGTGTAGTCGTCCACAGCTGAGCCAAAGTCTGCCAGCTTGACGAGTGGCATGGGTGGTGTTGCGGAGGCTGAGGACGAAGGTGGAATCGAAACCAAGATGTTGGAAGGCTTGATGTCGCGGTGCGTAATACCGCGCGCATGTAGAGCTGCCAAAGCCTGAAGCAGTTGACGTATGATCTCCCTCAGCACATTTTCTCCACGGGTACGAAGCTTCTCCCAAAAACGCGATGGTTGCAATACGACCCCGGCACCGGTGTCGCCCTGTCCGCCAGTTCCGTACACGACTTCTAGCTTCTCGTACAGATACTGCCGCAGCGACTTGCCTTCGTCGTAGAAAACAAGCCAAAGCTCAGGCGTCGTTCGAGGGTGCGAACGTTCCTCCTCACTCTCCACCATTCTCGACGGCCGGAAGAAATACTCCACAAACCGCGCGATGTGGCGTTCTCCATGCAGCAGTGCTCCGAAATGTGCTTCGCGCAAACCCATCTGCGCCATGCTCTCTCCTAGCTCCAGGAAGAGTCTCTTGAGCACAAAATGCTCTTCTCGTCCACTGCTTTCGTGTCGTCGTGTGGCTCTCCACACCTCTCCATGAGACCCAGCGTCAAACTTCTTCTTGAGACGGTAATGAGCATTCACGTAGATCCGTTCCGCTTCCTCCGTCACGTACTGATACTCGAGCACGGGGCCTTGTTTGCTGCTATGGTCTCCGAAGCCTTCTTCGCTCTCTGTAGACTCTGGCGGAGGCAAAGGTGGATGTTGCGCTTGTGAAGCTGAAGCTGCCCCAGGCAGGGGACACACAGGCGCCGAATGTGCGCGCTCTGTGTCTTGGTCCGGTGTCATCGTGCTCCACGGCACGACCTCCATCTTGTCTCTCGTCTGCATGGGCCACTGCGTCTGCTGTGTCTGCTGGTGCTTGCACACTCCCAGCAGCCCCGAGCGCTCCACCAACTCGTAGCCCTCGACTGTCAGTCCAGGACGCAGCGGATCGCTCACCGCCACGCAGGCCACAGCGTCGTCGGACACGCGACGAGGAACCTGCGCCACCTGGCTGAACCACGCACGATCCGTCAGCAACTTCCGGGGTGTGACGTCGGCTACGGCCACCTCCAGGGCCAACACCGCCGGCTGCAGCGTCAGGAGAAGCAGCAGCAGCCGCGTCATGCCGGACAACGTGTCGGATTTCGGCGTGCGATAGAGATGGGGGAGGGGGGTCTCAGAAAACGGTGGTGACTAGCTTGAGTGAGGGCTGAGAACGCTTTGCTATGGTTGACGAATGAGTAGTTTTATTGACATGACTGGCGCGGCGAAGCGAGACGGAGAGACGCCGCCCTCCTCGTGGCTCGCTCGCCTGCCCCATCGTTTCCTCCTGACGCTGGAGCGGTCGCGCCAGTCCCTGTTATCTGACTGTGTACTTCAAATAATAGCCAAAACTTCAAACTCATCCACCCATCCATCCACCCTGCCTCCTGCGCCTTCATCCGCCGCTTGCTCCGTTGTCCACCACCTAGTAGTTCTCATCCGCCATCCATTTACCTGTTTTGATTTTCTGTGCTTTTGTTCTCTGTGTACCGTAGCTGCTGCCGCGTCGATCGGGAGCGCGTTAAGAGTATGGCTGGGGTGGCGTGCCCTGCCGTGGTTGCTTAGCTCACCTGGCTTTCTCTATCGCAATGCGTTATCCATCCGCCACTGCTCTCTAGGACGCGTCCGGCTTGTCGTCGTCGTCGTCGTCTTCCTCGTCCGACAGCACCACGTCTAATGACTCTACTGCGTTTGATGCTGACAGCCGAACTGCCATCGACAAGTTCGCTTCGCTAGAATTGTTGGCGTCCTCGTCCGCGTCCGACTCCTCCGTCTTGGCGCTGCTATCCAATACTTTCCCGTCCGAGACAAGTGCCGACGGCGTCGTTACAACGTCGTCGCTATCGTAACCCATGTTGTAGTACATGGTGTACGTTTCCTGCGCCTTCTGCTGAATCAGCGTATTCCAGTGCCCTGCTACCGACCGCTGCAAGAACGGCTTGATCACGTCAAACATGCACTGCCCCAACTTTTCGTACTCGTTCATGATGCGCAAGCACGCCGGGGAACTCCAGCACGAAATTGCGCGCTCTGCTACCTGAAACTGGTCGCTCACCATGCACTGGCCAAGCCTTCGTGCAAGTTTCGGCGCAATTGAGTCAAAATCTGCCTCCGTCAACACGTGCTCGAGCATTTCCTCGAACTCCACAATGAAAATCACCTCCTTGAACGAGTTACCCACCGGCCAGTACTTCAGCAAGCCGTGGACAATCGCTGTGAAAAGCGTGTGGTCCTTGGATACGTACTGGATCATGCAGTACGCAAGTTGCTGGTGGTACGAGATGAAGGCGGGCGTGGAGTGTAGCGGAATCAGCGCTTTCTCCAGCAGCACCACGTGTTCCTGTTTGATCGGGCACGCGAAGCCGTTGACGATGCTACCAAGGATTTCCAGCAGTTCCGCCACGCCGTAGTGGTTCGACGTCTCATAAATATACTCGTAGAACGTGTTGGCAATTTCCTTGCGAATTGCCGATCGCCGCTGCGTGAGTTTATAGTACAGTCGATGAAGCACTCCCTTCAGTACCTGCCGCTCCTTGAACGAAGGCGTCTTGAACAGATTGACCAGCTGCGCGACAAACCGCAGGGGGAAAAACTCCTTGCGCACGTGTTTCTCTAACTTGTCAATGTGCTCGATTGCCTTCAGCAGCAGGTCGTAGCAAGCCGAGAGCAGTCCCCACAGCTGCTCCTCCGCCGTGTACTCTGAGTATTTATCCATCGGGTTCTCTAGCATACTCGCCTCTTCCGGGCTCGGCTCTTCCACAAAAATGTTGCCAGGTGATGTCGACTGCAGCTGAGGGAATGGCCGGAAAATGTAGCACCCCACTACGTGTAGCAGCTCCACGAAAAGCTGCGGGTCGTCCAGGATCATCGGGAACGAATCACAGTAATTGTTCAGGTCGCACAGCGTCGTCAACCGCTTCTCATTCAGATCGAAGAGCTCCACCGCCGTGTACCCTGAATCCTCCTTTCGAGGCATGCAGAACGCAACCTTCTGACGGAAGTAGAAGGTCCGCTTGTACGGCACCGCATCCTCCAGCGCTGGCGTGTTGAAAAGCGACTCTAGCGGTTCTGTCACCAGCAGCATTTTCCGGTCAGCTGTCGTTGGCATCGCGGCGGACGTCAAGCTACTCATCCAGACGCTCAGGTCCGCTTCACTCTTGGCCATCAGGTAGATCGGACGATATCCCTGCTTGGGAAAGATAACGCAGCACACTGTCAGCAGCCGAATATATTCCGTCGTCATACGGCATCTAAACGCACCGGGTGGCAGATCTCAAAGCAGTTTTGACGCTTGAACCGCGCCGAATCGACCGGCGTGATCTTGACGCCTTGTAGAGGGATGACGCCGCGAGGGTACGAGTCCTCCCCAGACTGCACAACACACACAAAATCAGTCTGTGCACATATCCCCTCTTTAAACATTTAACCCCCGATCCTACCGTGCCAGACACATAGTAGAAGAGCGAGTGGCCCTTGAGCACCATGAGGCGTTTCTTCCACGTCTTGAAGTGGTTGGCCTGTTTAATGAGCACACCAGACTTGGAGATGGGCGCCTGGAAGTCGTCCAGGTAGCTCTGCACGCCGTCCGCCGGGTTGGCGGCCGAGCCATTCCCCAGCTGCTGCTGGTTGGAGAAAGGGACGATGAGACTCGGGCGCTTGGACAGAAGGCTCTGGTGCGGGTCCCCCGCCGCGGCCCTCGGGTCGTCCCTGCTGAAGGGCATGTGGCCGTTGAAGCTGTGGTGCTTGACGAAGCTTTGCAGGCCGCCGCCGTTGCCGTGGCCGCTGCCGGTGGTGGTGCCGTCGCTGGGACTGCCCTGGTTGTAGCCGCTGCTCGTGCCGCTGCTCGTGCTGTCGCTGCGCTGGCCCTTGTCGTGGCTCTTGGCGCCGAGCTGCCGCGACGAGCTGCCGATGGACGAGTACATCTTGCGAAAGAAGCCGTTCTTCTCGCCCTTGGCGCCCTTGTCCCCGCGCTGCGCCATGGCGACGTTCGTTCCTGGCTGTCGGAGAGGGGGGCGGCACTGAGGGCTCTGGACTCTTTGGCCTCGCTCTCTCTTCCGGCAGAGCGCGGTGTCGTATGACTGCGGTACACGATGGGAGTGTGTATTGAATTTGTATAATTTTCGGGATCTCGCGTGTCTAGTTCTGCAAAAGCCCCCTCGACTGACTCCTTTTTGGCCAGACGTCCCGCATATGGTTCCTTGTAAGCGATAGCGGAAACGCGCTGCTAACTGTGAACGGAGTAAAAGACACGGGTTCGAACAGGGATGGCAGATTATCGTCCGTGAGGTACCCTGCGAAAACGACCAGAAAACGGACGGTGTGTGCAACACACCACATGGATACCCCGAGCCCTGTTCCCATACTGAGACCAAGTGCGCAGGCGTCTGCTCGTTGGCCAAGTCGCGCTCGGCGCTGGTCGTTGCATCGACCGGTGAACGCAGCAGGAGCAGGTTGCTCAGCAGCGGCAGCGGCACTGTGCTTCGCTCTACGGGCAAGTCGTCATGGGGGCGAGCCGGTCGCGAGATACTAAAGTACTGGCGACTGGATTCGCTGTTGCAGTCGACTGCAGGGACCAGTGGGGGAGAAATCACCTCGGAGGCGGCAGCATTTTCAGCTACCTCGTGCACGGTGTGTGCAGCGAGCATGCGCCATTGCGGCGTAGCTTAGCATAAGGTGCCGGACTGCGTTAGTGCTCCCCTGTGTGCCCGCTCCGCCCTCTGTTGCTCTGCAACGAAATGACCATCACTCCAAGTTGAAGCGGTGCCAACTGGCATCCTCAGGCCGAGAGGGATACAGCCTTGGCTGGTTTGTGGATGGATGGAGAGGGGGGGGGGCACGTCACGTGAGGAGTTGCGGTGGATGTGTAGACTTACACTACGCTACCGCCATATCGACTAACGAAAAGGGAGCAAGCCCATGCAGGTAGCTCCCCCCTGCGGCTACTCAGTTGGTGTAAGTCGGAGCTACACACTTATGGATGGCTCTTGTTGCGCCAGGGGGTAGTTCCTCACGCGGCCGTTGTTCGTACACAACCGACAGCTCCTTCGTTCAGGACAAGAAACACCGTGGTCGGGACGAACGACAAAAGCTCGAATTCCGTGCAAAGTCAGTTTCTCCGCCGAAAACGAACGCGCCCTACATTCGCGACGCGCTTTCGTGAAACCAAAACAAAAGCCCGAGAGGATTATTTTTTCAGCCTGTTCGTAGTGCTTGAAATAGCAATGCGACGGTCGGTGACAAGCCCGAAACTGCAGGAACACGTATATTTTGACGCGTGCAGTGTCCCAAAATGGCGATCATTATCCATTGTTCGCCGGTGATAAGACAGTAGCTTCTAATCCTAGCTGGCCGTTGTGAACAGTGAGACCGAGCATGCCCTGGCAGCATTTGCTCCCCCCCCCTGCTTTTGTCAAGAACCTCGCCGACGCGCTTAAAACAGCAGCAAATATTCGTACGCGGCTCATTCGCGAAACGGCGCAAGCACAGCGCCACGCGGCACCACGAACTTTCCGGGGCGTTGTGGTACAACTTGTGCCATCGCCCTCGGCGTGCTGTTGGGCGATCTCCACTTACATGTATAGCTGCTTCCTGCGCGCTTTGGCCAGGAGTCTTGCCACTACGAGTACAGGGCGCTCTCCGCTCAGCCTCGCCAACGTCGTATCCGTCAGACAAGAACAACAGTCTCGGTGAGCCACCGCCAAAGCCCCGCCACAAAAACCCAGCTCATTTCGAAAGATACCGACAGCAGTTTCAGCGCAGCGGACACCGTCCTCATCCCACAGCCAACGGCCGCCGCGTTCTGCTTCGTCGCATTCCCGTTGTGGCGAGCGCAGTACTCGCAGCCGCCCGGTTTTCATCATTCCCCGACTTCCCAGCCGCGACGACCGCCATGGCGTCCATTATAAAGGCAGAGAGGCTTTCGCTTGAGTCGGCGCCCGGCACGCCACCCACAGACACAGCGGTGCTCATGCGCGGCGGCGGCCGCAGGATGCGCGTCATCTCCAAAACCAAGCTCCCGCGCATGAACAACAGCGAGCGCGGCAAGTTCTACCGTCAGAAATACCGTGAGTATGAAGAGCAGCTCGAGCGAGACGTTCAGCGACTGCAGAGCGAGGTCCACGAGCTGCAGCGGTTGTTGGAGCTGCGCCAGCTCCTGCCGCACCAGCATCCGTGTGTAAGTCTCGACGAAGTGCGGGTGGCGACACAGGTCGTGTACGAAGGCTTGATCCGTCTCCACGAGCGCTGGGCGTCAATAGATCAAGAAGCAGCATCGCCTGCCGCCAGTCGGATGGCGGAGGGCTCGGACGAGATTCGGTCAGTGGAATGCGTGCACGCTCTCGAGCGGTTGCAGCTCTGTCCGTCGCAGTCCGAGCACTTTATTGCCCGGCATCAGAGCAGCTCGACACCACTGGTTTTCAAGCTAGAATCGGTCGATATCCAAGGCTGCAGTGACAGTAGAATCGTCGTGGCTCACGGGCAGTTGTACGCCCAGTATCAATCGTCTATCCTCGAAGAACTTTTCCCAGTCATCCGGTACAACAAGCACCTCAGCCCTCGACTACTGGCAGGAGAAGTCGCGTACAAGTGCACGTACCGCTTCCACACCTCGACGCTATTCGGTGCAAGCAACTTGTCTTTTATAAGCGTGGACGTCGATGCTGTAGGCGGTCTGCTGGCCGCGATCCCCAACCTTCATTGCGTCGAAGCGCTTCTGAGTCCGATGATCCACTCGAACTTTTCAAATGTGAAGGCGGAGGGAGCCACCACCGGGCCTAGGATAACGAACAACTGCTACGACCGCTCACCGACACAGCACACTCCGGTGAGCGAGCACGGAAGCAAGCAAGACCTCTTCACTCCGGTGACACCACCGCGGCCGATGACACTCGCCTTCATTCTAAGCTAGGCGACCCAATAAACCTTTTGAAATCACTGTTTTCCGGACCCTCTGCTTCCGTTTTGAGTCGGTTGAGATCATTGTGACTCATTTCGACGGCAGACTTTCGTTCGGACTAGATAACGCTGCAACGCGGTCGCGAGACGCCTGGAAAGAGCACACTATGTTAATTGGTATTTACACTGGAAGCTTACAAGAGGCAGCACGAGGCGCCCGCATAGATAATAGTGGCAGACTAGCTCATACCGGTACGCGGTAGCTCTGCATGGACTGGAATGGCGTCTCCTGTACTTCCTTTGGGGAGTTCTTGTGACGCGCGCTGCCGTTGAAAAGAGACTCAATCTCCTCCAGTAAAATGCCCGTGGTCTCCGGGCACAAGTAGTACACGAACACGCCGCTGACGATGCAAGTGCCAGAAAACAAAAAGAACACGCCGTTGATGTTCAGGGACGGAAAGAGCTTGACCACCCACGTCATGACCACGCCCATGAGCCAATTAGCCATGGTAGAGAGCGACACCGCCATAGATCGCACGTTGAGTGGGAAGATTTCTGCAGGGTAGATCCAGCACACGGGCCCCCATGAAATGGCAAAGTTGAAGACGAAGAACGATGTGGAAACGATTATAGCGTACCCCGCCGACTTCGTACATCCTGCGTTCTCGGTGTTGCCGTCACAACCAAGAGTGAACAGGATGGCGGACACCAAGTGACCAATCACCATGCCAACAGCGCCAATCAGCAACAACTGCCGGCGGCCGTACGTATCCACCCACCTCATGGCCGGAATGGTGCTCAAGAAATTCACGATCGATAGGATGAGCACCGACAGAATACCATCACCCACGACATCCTTGAAAATGAGACCACCATAAGTGAAGACGGGGTTGATTCCCGTGCCTTGCTGCAGCACCTGGAGCAGCATGGCGATGATCACGCGCTTGAGCACCGACGGCTCCATGAGCTCCTTGTACCCTCCCGGCTGTCCTTCCCTCGCGATCTGCGCACCAATAGCTCGTAGCTCGCGTCCGATTTTCCGTGTCTGCCTCAGCTGCTTAAGTACAGCGGACGCCGCGTCCTTGCCTTTGTGGAGGTACGTCCATCGAGGGCTCTCTGGAACGAAGAAGATGCCGAGCATGACGACGATGGGCGCCGCCATGGCCACTCCGTTGGTGATTCGCCAGCCTCGCTCGTGGTTCTCGATGATCTGGTTCACAATGTTTGCAGACAGTAGTCCGGTGACGACCGTCATCTGCATAAAGCCCGAGAGGAAGCCGCGCAGCTCCTTGGGGGCCATCTCCGCCCCGAAGAGCGGAAGCGAAAACGAAGAGTTGCCGACGCCCATGCCCTGAATGAACCGCGCGACGAGCAGCGAGCCGTGCGCCTGACTGGGGCAGAAAGCGAGCCACGACGTGCCTAGACAAAAGAGCGAGCCTGCCTGGAAAATGGTGAGGCGGCGGCCGAACTTGTCGGCGATCCAGCCGCCGATGATGGCGCCCACCATGCAGCCGATGTTGTACGTCATGTTGTACCAGAGCGTGTAGTCCACCCAGCGCTGCGGCAGCTCGGCCGTGGCGCGCGTGCAGTCCGTCATGGTCTGGCCGTGCCAGCCCACGCAAAAGTCGTTGAGGAAGGACTCCATGACCAGCACGCCGCCCGTCACGCCCTGGTCGTAGCCGAAGAAGATCCCGCCCAGCGACGCGAAGATGCACACGATGATGGCGTACGTGCGGTTGCCCTCGGTGGGCGTCAGGTCCTGGCGCCCCTGGTCGTCGTAGAAGTTCATGGCCACGCCCACCATCGTGACCTGCTCGTGTGATAGGCTACGCTTGGCTGTGTCTCCTACCGGTAGCTGTATTTACAGACCTGCTGAAACGTCCGCGCGCTGAGTCCTTGGTCCAGTTCTTAGCCAAGAACTCAAGCCGACGGCGCAAAAACTTCGAGCAGCATCAAGGGAAAAGCGCAAGTGAGACCGGATGGGAAGCGCTATGCCGAGCCAGCCGTGAAAAACACGGGACCACCCTCCACGAAGACATGCATTTCGATAACACATATGTATCCACTTCGATAATTACGTGAATTTGACTTATATGGGTGTCTGTGATACTTATAAACTCTGCGAAACAGCGTAAGTCGCAGATGAGACAGCACATGCCTTTCGCGCAAGTTCAAGTTTGGGTTTAGGGGCGTGATGCGCTGTTGACGGAGGGCGAAAGTGGTGCTTTGGGCACGATGTTCGTATTGGTGAGGTCCCCTCCCTCGTGTGACAGCGGCGTTGCCTGACCTTTGAATGCTCGGCTCAACCACCAAACATCAACTCAAGCAGACATTCGGGCGATCGCCGCGCGGCGGAGACGGCGGGCTGAAGCGAGCTCATCGCTGGCGTCACACGGCTGGTTGCAGTTCCACCACGGGTGCAGCGCCATCTGCTGCTGCTAATGGCAAGAGGCAAGCAAAGCGCTCGGGCACACGGGGGTGCGCGGCCTGCAAGCCCCGATCGGGTTGCCATGCTTTCCGCTCCTTTTGCTTCTGCGATCGCCGGCTTGCTCAGCTCGTCACACCGTCTTGGCGAGGAGCTGCAGCTCAAGGCTCACTGCCCCGTAAGGCGGGCGAACGATAATTGCGCAGCAACGCCAGACATCCTTGACTAGCCATGTGACCACGGCGGTCATTTGGCGCATGCTGACCAACCCCAACGACTGTCCACAGGGTGCTTTGGCCCAGAGATATCGTAGATGCTATCACTGGTCTCGTTGAGTTTGGCGACCGCCGTGATCCGGCGCACTACACATGTACTCATGCACCGTCGAAAGCAAGAAATCAACGACTTGATCCGAGCGTTTTGCCTGGTACAATGAACGCCGAGTTGAAGCCTGGATCGTGCCGCAGTGCTGGACAAATTACCTTCCGTGATCGGCTTTAGTTGGACTGCTACGGACTACTGACTGCGAGAATTGTTGCGCAATTGCAACAGCTCAGCTCAATCAACCAGCAGTCATCTTGCGCGCAATGCACTCGAAGCGATTCACAGCAACGAGTCTGCAGGCAATCACCAGCTTGATAAGCATTTTGGGGCCCATGCATCGCTTCAACGCCGATAAGTACGATGCCATGATCTACGGCGTGGCGATTTCGAGGCATACCCGCCACTACCGGTATTGCTTGAAAGGGGGTAGATTATTCCGGGGCGTAGTGGCCGAAGTAGACCAATGATCTACGTAGCAGATACTCACCACGACGATTGCAACAAACTCAAATGCGGCGGTGGCATCGATCACGAAGAGCAGTTCTGCAACCGGGTGTGTGTGTGCTAGCAGGTTGTGCCCGGGATCTGTCTGATAGGTGTCTCGGACAGGAAAACGGCTCTCGATGATCGCGCGCAGATGGTAGCGGATGGAAATGAGCCGAATCCGTCGGCACCATCGAGCTTATCATGCGAATTTCGAGCAGTCAAAGTGTTGAATACGCATGGGTCGAAATGCCTTGCCTATTCATCCTGGATGAATGATCCATTACCGTGTTTGTGTGTCTCATTGTCATGCTGTCTAAAGCAGGACCCATTCAGCGTTGCCACCAGCTCATCAATCGCGCAGTGGTTCGTATGCAAGCACATGCACATTTTCAGTCTTCATCCGCGACGCCGGAAATTCCGGCCCAGGATCACTATGCCAACGCAAAGCCCTAAAGAGGCGACGGGGCTCGGCTGGCTGCGTAGCAGAGGTATCTACAGCGCGTGTCGTGTCTGCATTGGCACATCGTCAGTCGAAGTCGTATGACAAGCAAACACAGGCTGCACTACATATACACATCGTGCCAGCTTGAAGACCGGAATCGCGATTGTTCAACGATTTTACGCTATACTCAACCTCGACGAGCTGCGCCAACAACGGCAGCACCGTCGACTTCATTGGTGCAAAGTGCTGCATGTACATGTATCGGGAGCCTTGCTGCGAGGGAGCTCGACTTCATGCCATCGCTGAGCTATAATAAGCTTCAACTCTAAAGTTCAGCAAAGACACATAATTGGCCATAATTGTATTTGGAGACCATCTACGATTGGTGAAAAGTGGAGCATACAATTACAAGTTCTTCACTGCAAACAGCTCCGCCGTTTCAAATCTCAGCTGGTTGATGAAAGTGCAGGGGCGCGACGAGTTTCCTTCTCGCGCGTCGGCTCGGCCCATGGCAGCAGCAGCGCGAGTGTCCGCGGCTCCACTGGGATTCACCGGCCGCCAGCGCAGCAGCAGTCTGGATAACGAGCGCTCGTGGCGTCCCGCGAGCGGCTTCGCGTCCAAGCACCAGGCCGAGCTGGAGGCCAAGCGCCTGCACAGGGAGCGGCAGATGCAGCGCGCCCGCCAGCTGCAACAGTTGCAGGAGGAGAAGAACAGGCGCGAGGCGGAGCTCGCCAAGGGGCCCAAGCCCAACGACCACGTGGTCGTGGAGGAGGGCGAGTGGAAGACCGTGGTGTCGCACGGACGACGGGCGCGCAACGACCGCCGGACGACGCACACGACCACCGGCGTCCTGCTCCCGCTGCCCCCCGGACCGCCAACTCTCGCTTTTACTAAGTCGTTGGACGGACCGATGGCGTCTGCTGCGGTGCTCGCTGGGAGGTCCTTGAGTCAGGACGAGATGGAGGACACTGATGTGGCACGGAGAAAGAGGAGGCAGCAGATGAAGAGGCGGCAGAAGACACCGTCGCAACGAGAGGAAGCCAAATTGCAGACGCTGGATGGGGTGCCCCACCCGTCACTACTAGGTGAAGTGATGTTTGCACGGCGCAGCAGTTTGCAGAGGCTGGCGGACAAACTTCACGTGGACGAGGCAGTTGCAGTACATAACGGAAGACAAGCAGGCGGGTCCTCGCAACGCCGCAGCCCTCCAGGTCTAGTGCACTTACCTGACAACAATTCAAGAAAAACTAAAGGCACACCGTCAATGGCAACGCATCTTCAAAAAGGGCACTGTTCTCACAACGAAAGCGCGGAGTCGAGCCCTCGCGCTCAAGCACATCATGCAGGGAACCGAGCGAACCGACGCTCTTCCTCGAGGATAGACTCGCCTCGATCGCCACGCTCTGGATCAGACTCCCATGGATCCCCACGGCCGAGGAAATGCGGCGACAAGCGCGACTTCTTCTTCCGGAACTTGGAATATGAGCTCCGAAACCAGCTTCAAGTGGACGAGGTCGCGGAATTCAGCGTGACCGATTTTGAGATGGCGACCAAGATTTCTCAGGCCGTATTGGACCTCTTTACTCCCCCCAAAGATGACACAACATCCGAGAGTGGCAACGAGGATCACGAGGATGACAGTTCGACCACCAAAGAGCGCAAAAAGTATCCGCTCGTGGTGACGGACGGGACCGCGTGTGTCGGAGGTAACGTTTTGTCCTTTTGCGACTTCTTCACGCACGTAAACGCCATCGAAAACGATCCTACACGCGTTCGGATGTTACGACACAACCTGCAGGTGCTTCAAAAGACGAACGTGAAGAGCATCCACGCGAACTATCTCGACGTGATGCTCACGCTGCAGCAGGACGTGGTGTTCCTGGACCCGCCATGGGGAGGGCCGGAGTACAAGGACCTAGCCAAAGTGGACCTGTTCCTCGGAGACCTGCCGCTGCACGAAATCTGCACGCGCCTGCAAGGAAGCGCCAAGTGCATCGTCCTGAAGGTGCCGAGTAACTTTGATGGCGAGAACTTCTCGAGGCTCGTGCCCGGCAAAGTTGTGATCCGGCGTGACCTCAAGAAGATGCACCTCGTGCTTCTCGACTTTCGGTAGAGGGATTAACACACATGTAACAAGGGTTCAACGACTGTACCCATATTGAAATAGGTGTACACCACATAATACGTACTTAGCGATTGCCCATCTACTTTTGGCGCGACCACCAACCCTGCACAACAAGGTCGAACGAGGAAAGCGCTCTCCGCCCTCGATTGCACCAGACTCCCTTCTCAACCGACAGCTAGGCAGGGACCTTCGTTCCGCATGTCGTTCGGTGGCTTCGGCAACTCCACCGCGCCCGCGACCGGCGGGTTCGGGAGCTTCGGCGGAGGCGCCACCACCGGCGGCTTCGGTAACTCAGCAGCCGCCTCTCCGTTCGGCGGCGGCGCAGCCAGTGGCGGCGGCTTCGGATCGGCCCCGTCGGCGTTCGGCGCCGCGCCGGCCAAGCCTGCCTTCGGGGGCTTCGGAGCTACGGCGCCGGCCACAGGAGGCGGCTTCGGCGCGCAACAGACGACCACGACGGGCTTTGGCGGCTTTGGTGCAGCCGCGGCACCAACCACGGGCTTCGGTGCGGCCGCACAACCGGCGACGACGTCGGGATTTGGAACTACGTCCGCGTTCGGCGGCGGCGCGTCTACTGGCGGCTTTGGATCTTCCGGCACGTCGGCGTTTGGCGCCAGCACGCCGTTCGGAGCCAAGCCCGCGGCGAGCTCCAGCCCGTTCGGATCCACAAGCGCGTTCGGAGGCGGCGCGGGGACCACGAGCGGCTTTGGCGGAGGTGCGGCGACCGGAGGATTCGGGACGCCCACACCCGCCAGTGGCGGCATGTTCGGCGGCACAACGGGCGGATTCGGAGCGTCTGCGGCGAAGAGTCCTTTTGGAGCGACGTCGACGGCCACGACGGGGGGATTTGGTTCGCAGGCCACGAGCTCGACGGGCTTTGGAGGCTTTGGAGCGCAGCCTGCAGCGGCTGCCGCGCCGGGACAGGTGCAGGTGGGCACGGGCCTACCTCCCTACCAGCCTACGCGTGAAATGGAGCCTTCAGGAACTGGAGGGACGGCCAACTACATGTCGATCTCGCGTATGCAGGCGTACGCGCACAAATCTGCAGAGGAACTGCGCTACGAAGATTACTTGAAGCGCACGAACCCGGCAGCGGCACAGGCGGCTGCTACGCAGAACGCTCCGGCACCTGTAGCTACTGCGGGCGGAACCGGTGCATTTGGAGGATTTGGAGCGCAGTCCGCTACAAGCTCGGCCTTTGGATCGGCGGGAGGATTCGGCACCAGCCAGCCATCCGCCTTCGGTGCAACGTCGAGCGGAGGAGGCTTTGGATCGTCTGCATTTGGCTCGACGACGACAGCGACGACGACCGGTGGATTCGGTGGATTTGGCGCGCAGCCTGCGGCCCCTGCTACGAGCGGCAGCCTGTTTGGAAATACTGCAGCGCGACCTGCAACCGGTGCGTTTGGAGCCCCGGCCACCAGCAGTGCCTTTGGTGCCACACCTGCCGCTACCTCAGCTTTCGGAGCCCCAGCCACGGGTGGTGGCTTTGGAGCTACTGCTGGTGGATTTGGCAGTAGTTTTGGCGCGACGCCTGCAGCACAGCCACAGACTGGCGGATTTGGAGGGTTTGGCACTACCCCAGCAGCGTCATCAGGTTTTGGCTCCTCAGCGTTCGGTAAGCCGGCGGCATCAACGGGCTTCGGCGGCTTCGGCGCGACAACGACGCCTGCTGCAGCGCCAGCTACGGGTGGTTTTGGCTTCGGAACCGGCCAACCGCAGGCGGGCGGGACGACGTCCCTCTTCGGCGGCGGTGGTGCGGCAGCGCCTGCTTCCACCGGCTTTTCGTTTGGTGCGACTGCTCCAAAACCTGCAGCTTCGGGAGGCTTTGGCTTTGGCTCGACCGGCGGAACTAATGCATTTGGAAGTACCACAGGTAATGCATTTGGAGCTGCTACTGCCCCCAGTGCATTTGGCACCACACCTGCCCAGCCAGCAGGCGGAACGACGTCCCTCTTCGGGTCTTCAACAGGTCCGACGGGTGGTTTTGGGTTCGGAACGCCGTCCGCTGCGCCTGGAGCGACGACGAGCTTGTTCGGAGCAGCTAAGCCAGCGACTACTGGCCTTTTTGGATCGACGACTGGCAGTACTACGACAGGAGGAATGTTCGGCAATACTGCAGGTACCGGTGGTTCATCCCTCTTTGGAGGAGCCAACACTGCTCCGAGCACTGGAACAACTGGCTTTGGCTTTGGCGGATTCGGTAGCACCACCGCTGGTGGTTTCGGTGGTTTCGGAACAACTGCTACCCCAACTGCTCAAACGGGAGGATTTGGCACCACGAGTAGTTTGTTTGGACAACCACAGCAGCAGGCCCAGACAGCTGTCGCTCAACCGCAGAACTTGGTGGCAGCCCCTGATATCAACCCGTACGGTGCCGGATCATTCGGTGCTGGACTCGTTGAGCAGAACGTGAAGGCGGCGTTGGATCTTCAATCGATCAAGACCGGTTCTAGTGCATCTTCGCGCCTGACTACATTTGCGGATGATGTTGGTCTTCCTAGAGGACCACTGGACCCGCCTCTTGTGACGCGACGTCAAACGGTTAGCAACCGTCACGCGATTCCAGTCTCATTTATCCGTGGCTCATTCAAGGGCTCTAAGAGTCGGTTCTCGACGTTTACATCTCCGGCCCTGACTCCGACGCTTTCAAGTGGCTCCCGATCTGGCGTGGAGTCGAATGGAGATACCAGTGCCAAGGAAGATGAGTTCAAATTCACTTCATCTCTGTTCCGCAACTCGGTTACAAAGAAGCTAGTGATTGAAAAGGGAGACCATACCCGAAGCTCTGGAGCGGTTTCCATTGTGCCGATCACTGACAGCGACAGAGCCGACGTCTACGAAATTGGAAGTGCTCGCAGCCGGTTGCTGAAACCTGGTGATGACGGCAAGTACAGTGTCACTTTCTGTAATCAGACCAACAAAAAGTCGTTCTCGCTGCGCTTGTACCCGAACCAAACGGTGAAGCAAGCAAGGAGTGAAGTGAAACAATTGCTCCGTGAGAGCAGTGCCTCAACGGTATCCTCCATTGTCGACATCGAATTGGTTCTGAAGGGCCGTATTGTGCATGACACGAGCACTATTGAAGACTTACAGCCCAAGGACGGAGATTCGATCGATGTTGTTGTGATTGAGGATTGCCCAGAGAACAAGAAAACGCGCGAAGACCACGGCCCTTCGATTTCTTCTATGACCAAGAAGCTTGAAACACAAGCTAATGACGAGGCTGCACCGCCGAAACGTTTCATGACGTACGATGAGTATTTGGCGTCGGCAAGTCGAGACGATGACTTGTTCAAGGAAACTCAAACGGATGGCACTGATCGTGTCTCTTCAGGTGTGTCTTCGTGCCCGGTGCTGAAAAACAGGGACTATTACACTATTCCATCGTATGAACGTCTACAGGCCATGACCGACGCCGAACTGTCCCAGGTGGAAAAATTCACAGTCGGTTGCCGTGGTTTGGGTGCCGTAGAGTGGATCGGAAAGACGGACGTCCGCGGTCTGGACATTGATGGACTTGTGTTCTTTGAGAAGAAGGAGGTGATTGTCTACAAGGACGATGAGAAGAAGCACGAGCTCGGCAAGGGTCTGAACAAGCCTGCTATTGTCGAACTTCTGGGCATTTTCCCGCCGCGCAAATCGACCTCCCCTGATAAGTACAAAGAGCGTGTGAAGCAGCGCACGCAAGATATCGGTGCTACCTACCTTGACTACTCCCTTGACAAGGGGATCTGGCGGTTCCGCGTTGAACATTTTAGCCGCTACGGCTTTGAAGACGACGACGATGATGACGTTGACATGGATGGCCACAACGTCTCGCCGGATGGAAACAGTAAGGAATTGTACATCGATCAGTTGCCGCGAAAGCCAGACATGGCTCGTGGTCATGTGGTGCATCGAGGAAAGGTGCCCTTTCTGGCTAACCGCAGTGGCTTATTTCGTCAGTCTAGCATCTATGGTGGTGAGGTGAGCAACAATGTCGTGACATCATTTGGAGACTACCAGACCCCCTCTTCTGTCAGCGATAAGTGGGATGGGATGCTCGACGAAGAAATTGCCAGACTAGAGTCAGACTCGCTCATGGATTTTAATGGCGAGGAAGAGGTGGTGGCAACGAAGAAAGACCAACGGCCTACCAGTGAAGTATTCCCTGTCATTCCGTACACTTTGAAGCCGCTTGGCGTGAGCGGCAACGCTGGTCGTCTGGCATCTGCTGAGAAGTCCACTACGTACCAGATGATGCTGCAAGCATCGAACCAGCCGCAAGCCAAAGTTGTGCGCAACCACGTTGACGGTGGTATGTTCATGGCTCGCTCGTTTCGCTGCTCATGGGGCCCAAACGGTGAGCTTGTAAACCTCGGAAAGTTTACTTCGCGCTCGGAGAACAACTCGGACGTGGAAACCAAAGGCCGTCGTGTATGCATTGAATTTCCACTTCGTCCCTCGGAGACGCGCAAAACGGATCTCCATAAGGGGCTTATGCTACACTACGAGTATACATCTCAGGGCCGAAACATGAACGAGTACGTTGACGAAGACGGATCCGAGGTTCCAGCTCAGTATGAGCTTCCCGTTCACGAACCGCTGATGAGTTGCCTGCAGAAGTACGTCGCTCATGCTGAGGGCCGAACAAAGAAGGAGCCGGGTGCTTCATTCGAGAAGTGTACGTTGTTCCTGTGGAAGCTAATCCAGGCTTTGTGGGGTCAAGAACATGGTTCGAAGATGGGAGATCGGCCTAAGTCGGTGTTCTACCCTCTCGCGTCGAGAGACGATCCTAACGAAGTTGAAACTCTGGACACTTTTCAGACTGTAGATCTGCGTCGCGAGGCTATTTCTCAGTGGTTTGAAGCTGCACTGAAAGATTCAGGTGACGCAGACACTTTTGAGACCTCTCCGAGTGTGGAAGGTGTGCTGCGCCTTTTGTGCCAGCACCGAATCGCTGAAGCATCGGACATGGCTATGGATTGCGGTGACTTTCGCCTGGCAACCTTGATTGCACAGGCAGTTTCGTACGAGGGTAATGACTTCCGAAGCTTGATGGAGACACAAATGGCGCAGTGGAGTGAAAATGGCACGCTAGAATTGATGGACAAGACTTTGGTTCTTGTCTACAGTGTGTTGGCTGGTAGTACGGAAGTGCTGTCGGCTCAGAAAGGTGCGAGCATGTCCTGGATCGATTGTCTTGCACTCTGTTTGTGGTACAAGCGCGGCCCAGCAACGCCGCTAAAGTCTGCCATGGCGCTTTACGAGGAAGCAGTTGGCAAACAGCTTGCGTCTGTTTCGCTTTCTCAGTTCGCGGTTTCTGGTACAGACAAAGCTGACGTATTGATGGAGCTGATGAAGCTTTACATTGAAGACGTATCCTCGTTGTGCACAGTGCTGTCGCCCAGTGGTTTTATGAGCCAAGGTTCGTGCCATCTGGACTACGAACTGTCATGGCACCTTCACAGTGTTCTGCGTGCTATCGGCTATAAGCTTGATCGTCAGTGGGAGTCACACATCCACCAGAACTTTATCCGACAATTGGAGGGTTCTGATCTATGGGAAGACGCAATTTACGTTGCGCTTAACATCTCAAACGCTATTGAGCGCGAGAGCACCTGCCGTGAACTACTTTTCCGTAACGCCGACGCTCTGGCGTCGGACGTGCCAAAGCGGGAGGAGCTTTGCGAGCGCTTAAGTATTCCTACAGAATGGGTCAGTGAGGCGTTGGCGGTGCGGGCTGTTGCGAAGCAGGAGCGTCATGAGGAAATTGCGCACTGGATGTCCGCTCGTCACTACGAAGAAGCCCACGCGTGCCTTATCTCTTACGTTGCGATGCGTTGTCTGTTCGCTACTGAGAAGGATGTTTTGATGCAGCTGTTGCTGGAGCTCGAGCCTATGGCGGTTTACATCCCTCAGTGGAAGAGTTGTGAGAAGGTGGATGCTATCGGCGGTGGTCTGTTGCTGGAGTACCTCCGTCTGGAGCAGCAAAAGGGGCTGGAAGTTGGTCACGAGGATCAGTTCCTGCAACGTGTTATGTTGCTGTCGCAGCAGCTCTCTAGTGCTCGTGACGCATCGGCGAAGGACGTACGCAATAAGCTCGATAAGGATACGCTCCTGGCGCAAACGTGTGTGTCATCAATGATTGTGTCGTTGGCCACACAGGCAGTGCAGCTGCGTTCGCTCCTGTCGTACACGCAGGAGCGCGAGTTGACAGGTGATTCCTCGTCGATATCGACGCCTCTGGAGCTTGAGCCGGAGTTTCTCGGCGGGCTCTCACACTTGGTCACTGGGCGCGAGACTAGTTTCGTGGAGTCGTACCGCACGAACCAGCTGATGCACCTTTGCTCCACTTTTATCGACTGGCGAGCTTAAACAGTGGCACCAATTTATGCATGAACAAGTTAGTGACACCAAGACCAAGATTCCACTGCAAACGAAACAAGTCATACTTACCCTGATGTTGAATACCTTTCGTGCTATTCGATCGCTTACTAATTGACTAACTGCTATTTGTGCTAACCTACTTATTTGTCGTGCATGCTTTGCTCTCGCTTCCTCAGAAGTGCTCCACACGGAAGCTCCACACGCCATTCCCGGCCTGCGAGTCCTCTTCGTATCCTAGGAAAGTGGCGCCCAGCGCCTGCGTGTGGGTTTCAAGGCGCTTCAAGAAGGCCTCGCGCGACTCGTTTACCTCAGCGGAGATGCCATGGAGATTCACGACCGCTGGCTTGTTGAACGCACAGCCAACCTTTGGTTTAGCATCGTCACTCGGATACACAACTACTTTTCCATCGGAAAAAGTAACGAGGTTGTCCAGTTGAAGCCCGCGGACGTCCGTAGCACCGATGAACGAGATATTTCCATACCCGCGGCGGCCGATCACAAAGTTTTCAATGCTCGCCAGCTCTTCGTCGGTGAGCTGCTGCATATCACCGACGGCAGGCTCTGTGAAATACTCCTCATTGAGCAGTACGGGACAGACAGGCGATGGAGATCCTTCGTCGTCGTGGTCTCCAACTTCGGCGTCTGTGCTGTGGCTAGAGGATGCATCGTCCGACTTCACATCAGACACAACCGGAGTTTGCGCTTCCTCTTCTTCTTGATCATCATCACCCGAGTTGGCCTTTCTTGAACTTCTCGCGGTGGCGATCATCGATATGGTGCTTGGTTCGACTCGGATTCTCAAGGACTTGTTCGATATCGCAAGTCGGGAGAACGAGCTAGAAAAGCGGAACACATCGGCTTGCGGGAGCTTGGCACGAACGGGAGACGATACCACTGGCATCCTGCGACTCGGGAATCGAGGCTGCACTGGCCGCATCGGCAGTGCTCGCAGAGGCTGTCTGGCAAGACCTAGTCGAGCAGCAAACCTCGCAGACGGTGGTTGTAGGTGAGGCACCGAGGAGTTTGACACTGTCGAAGTTCGAGCATCAAACACCTTCAGCTCAGTCGACAATAGAGGATTGGCGATCGCCGTCTTGACCTTTTGCTCGAGCAGTCCAGCACCAAATGAACCTGAGCCGTATGGGTTTGTGTCGGGAGATGCCACCAATACGATGGAAGCTGCTGCTGTGGAGACCACACAGCTCGAAGCGGTACTGCTCAGAGAGCTGCCTGCCGTTTCACTGGATGGTACATTCAACGAGCATTCCGCGCTTGGCAGAGTTGTCTCCTTACTCTTCTTGCAACAACTCCAATCGAAGCGTGGAAACGGCTTAGGCTGGGTCTGTCCCACTGACTTAAGCTGCTGGGTGCCAAGGCTCCAGGGACTTGCTTTCGGATTCAAAGGTGTATGCAGCCCGCTCTTGAACTTCATCGATGCTGAAGCAGTTGAACCAGGCTTTGCAAAAGAATTGGTGCTGGGCGCGGACGGCGTTGGAGGTGGAAATGAACAGAGTGCCGCGTTCGTGGCCACCTTCGCTGCAAACGGGTTAACCGTTGAGCTTGGAGCCACTTTAGCCGCGAACGGATTCGTAGTCGAGCTCGGCTTGGTGGCAAACGGGTTGACTGTCGAGTGTGGGGCCATCTGTGCCGAAAACGGATTCACAGTCGAGCTCGGCTTCATTGCGAACGGGTTGGCCGGCACATTCTTCATTGCAAACAGATATCTCGTGGAGCTCCCGAATTGCGTCGTGGTAGACCCTCCGAATGAGAACTTATTGATCCCTCCGAAGGTTTTGTCCTTGGCCGTCGAGCCCACGAGCAGATTTGCTGGCTTCGTGGCAAAAGGGTTCGTCATCGTCTTCGTGAACGGGTTCGACGTTGGCGCTGCAAACGGGTTTGAAGACGGTGCAAGGGGCGGCTTTGCAGTGCTACCAAAGCCAAATGCGGATCCAGGGCGGTCGGTACCAAACACCCCATTCGAGTCCACGTCCCCACCAAAACTCGACCTCGAGCTGGTTGTTGGTGCAGCGCTGCACCCGAAAATGAATCCTCCTCCCGTCGTTTGACTAGCATAACTCGATCTGCTGCTTCCAAACAGAGACCCGGACTGCTGCGGGACCGGGTCGCCGAACAGCGGCGTATAAGGTTTTGAGGTGCCTGTGCTCGAGTAAAACACGGACGGCGAGCTCTGGAAAAGCGGGCGGCTCGGAGGCTCTGGTGGCGTCCACTTGGACCAGGTCGCAGCTTTGCCATTCCGTGCAAAGCACTGCTGCGTGCTCTCGACGCGTCCAAAAGGCTCCGAGGCGTCGTCCACCCTGTCAAAGGCGGGAGCGGCTCGGTCAAAACCTGCACTTCCACACCCGTAGGCGGGAGCGTTGGTAGCGTTAGAACCGAAGCCCGCCATGGAGACTGGGAAATCTCAAGTCAGCTGCTAGGGTCAAAAGGGACCGTAGTCTCAATTATTAGCAACTACAGCGGCCTACTCTGTCTACACTTCTCAATCACGAAGCGGCAATTGTGACGAGAGCGGAGCGTGGACGACAGGAGGCGGCGGGCTTGAGCAGTTGGAAGCGAATTCCGAAGTGAACCGCCACGGGCGGAGCCAACACCCGTCAGAAAATCAAGCTAAAAATCCAGCAGGTGTACGGGAAAACTCACATCATTTAAAAAAAAACTCTCTCCGCATAAATTATCTAGCTAACGCAGCGACTTCATTCGGTGCACTCTCGAATGGAAGGGAGGCGACCTCGACACAACGCGCGACGTAGGTCCTCGACGCACCGCTGCTCGGTGAGGTAGCTCTCAATCGCGTCGTGCCATCGCGCGGCGTCCTCCTCGGAGCGCGCGGTCAAATAGACCACTCGGTCGCCTCGCAGTTTCAGGCAAAGGCCATGCGGGCGGCCTGCCCAGTACAGCACGTCGAACACGCGGTCCTCGTGCAGGACCCTGGCCGCTGGGTCGTCCTTCTTCTTGTACAGCAGCATCCCGTCCTCGAAGATGAAGTAGCGACGTCGCCAGCTCTTCAAATGGTGGCCACGCCGTTCCAAGTACCCGCCGACTACCGTCTGCATGCCTATCGCGTGTGTGCTGCAGGGGGAATTTCGTCGAGTGACGGGCAATTGGCACCACACGCCTGGCGTGGCGCAGACTCGCTTAAAGTAATGTGCCCACACTTGCACGAGGGCTGAAGTGCCGTGTGTTATGTTGAGAGCTCCAGCTGTGCGCCATCTCGTGGCTGTGCCCAGCGCCTATCTTGGCTGTTAGCGCAAAGCACTCTCACGATCCATATGGCCGTCGCCGATACGGCAATGGGCCCACTATTGTCGTCGTAGACGTCGGCTCAATGAGCAACGCGACGGAGTGTCCACGATCCGTCGATGTGGAGAGTCTCCACACTGAGGCACATCCGAGTGAACAATCATCCCCATAGGGCTCGCATGGCGAGAAACGATGCGAATCCACACAAGTCTCGTGCAACGCAGCGATCCAGGAGGCAATATCCACCACTATTTTGGTGGTCGACACGTTTCGGTGATCGACACATGGCTTCGCGTCTCTTCGTGTCCCACTTGACAAGATGCGGCTCGTTGAGTATCTGGCCCTGTTGCTGATCGCAGAGACCCTCTCCATCGTTTCTGCCACCGACGCCACAGTATCTGCTACATGGAGCAACGCGACGGTGCTGGTAGATCCCGCGCTGGAGGTTCAGCTCACCACGGGGGACGAGGGGCTCCCAGTCGACGCACTGCTGAAGATCCGACTGAACGCGCTGTTTGCAGTCGCTGCAGACGCTGCAGTGGACGACACAGTACTAAAAGAGGCGCTGAACGGCCACTGGAGTGTCACTGTGGATACAGACACGAATGCGTTGGCAGTGCAGCGCAGTGGAGACGGCTCCGTGGTGAGTTCTGGTGTCCTGCTTCGATTCAAGTTGACAGGCGTCACAAATCCTACTCGGGCCGGTCGGATTAGTACTGGGTCCACGGAGATTTCGGACCGAGGCGCCACGTTTAGTCGACTATTGCAGCTGCCGAGTATGGAGGTAGAGCCTGGAGCGATTTGGAACTCGAAGCTGACATTCTCGAACCTGCTTAGCGGACGCACGACGTCGCTGGAAATACACTCGACGCTGGCGCATGCTGTGCCGAATGATGGAGCTGTCGGTGTTTATTTGTCATATTTGTATGGATCATTGTCGGGCGCGACGCTGTCGAGTGTTGTTGGGCTGGATGGAGATTTCACGATTTCTACTCAAAATAATGTGCTTTGGATCAAGCGTAATGGAACAGACAGTGGGGAAATGCAGGACGTAACTATATGGATCAATGGCATTTTGCATCCATTGCTGGAAGGTCCTATGGGGCCCTCTGTGCTGCTTCAAACTGTGGATGGATCTAGCCGCATCATCGATCAAACGTACGTGGACACATCAGGCAATATCCTTGCCAAAGCGCGCGTGGTGGTGAACAAGTTGAGCCTCAGGGTGACTGAAGGTGATGCGACTGGAGGGCAGTACACTCTCTCATTAAGTGCGCCGCCGTTTGGACACACTGAGCTCACCGTTGCGGTTGGAGATCCAGCCAGCAGAACAAAACTATCTCTCGACCCGCAAGCAGTTGTATTCACGACGTCAAATTGGTCCAGCCCCGCTGCCATTACGGTGATTGCAGCTGACGATTACATGGCGAGCGGGACTTCCACCGAGGAGAGTGTTGTAGCTGTTCCACATAGTATTACCAGCGGCGATAGCGACAGAACCTTCGCCGTAGCTGATGAAGTGAACGTGCACATCAGCGAAAATGATTTCCCCGCTGTCCACATTTCCGACCGATTTCTTGCAGTCATTGAGGGTCTTCGCAACGACAGCTACGAAATATCCCTCTTGTCACAACCCAGCAACGATGTAGTCATTCATTTGGCACCGCATGATCCGTTTATCGAGACCTTTCCGGATCAGGTGACGTTTACAGCAAGTACGTGGAACACCTCAAAGGTTATCAACGTGGTGACGTCCATAACTACGTCAACTGACCGAGCGACGAGCAAAATACTTCACCACCTTACGTCGTCCGATCTCAACTACAACGGGAAAAATGACGAAGTTTTCCCGCAGAACGAAGTTTTGGTTTACTTTGAGCCGCTCGAAGTGAAATCCTGCGTGGAGCCATGCCGCGAGGGGTGGTTTCCGCTTGTTAACTCTACAACGGGTGACTCGCAATGTGTCAGTTGTCCTCATGGGAATTTCTGCGCAGGGTCCTGCTCGGCGCCGGTGCCATGTCCGAAAGGTACTTCGTCCAACGTGAACTCTGCGAAAACCGCAGTTACGTGTCAAACTTGTTCAAGTGGAATGTATGCACACGAAGAGGGTTTATCGACGTGCCTAGTGTGCCCTGCTGGCGCATCTTGCAGCGATTCTACAGTGAACCCCCAGCCTTGTCCTGCTGGTTCGTATTCAGTTGCAGGCGAAACTCGGTGTCACGAGTGTCCGGCAGGTTCCTACAACAATGATACGTTCCAACAAGAATGCATGGAGTGTCCTGAGGGCTACTATTGCTCAAAAGGTTCAATCAACCCAGTCGCTTGTGCTCAAGGAACTTACTCAGTGAACTCCGGCGCTGCACCCTGTGGGAAATGTCCTGCTGGCTACGCTTGCTCTGACCCAGTAATTGGTCCTGTTGCATGCTTGGGAGGCACGTATTCTATGGCGGATAGCTTGGCGTGTTCTCCCTGTCCGAGTGGACAATTTTGCACGTCTGCAGATCAAGAACCACAGCCATGTGGAGTTGGATACTACAGCGAGGAGAACGCAGTATCGTGTAAATCGTGCCCACTAGGCAGTTCATGCAGTAGCCCCACCGCTTCGGCGCCTGTTGCATGCGTGCTAGGCACATACAGCAGCTCCGAACGAGCAGCAACGTGTCATACCTGCCCCGCTGGTCACAGCTGTGCTGATGTAACACAGTCACCGGTTCTTTGCCAGCTTGGCAGCTACAGCTTGGAGGTGAGTCCTAGTGAAGAAAACGTTCTTGAGGCTACGACACTGATGAATTATGTTTCCCCGTGCCCAGGGTGATCACGTGTGCCACGCGTGTCCAGCGGGTAGTTATTGCCCAGATGTGTACAACGCTCCGCTGAATTGTGCGGCAGGTTCATATTCACTCGGGAATGCCGCCGTGTGTACGTCATGCGAAGCTGGGGTGAAGTGCTCAGTTAACGAAGCTCCTGTTGCCTGCACTGCGGGATATTATTCGACCAACGGATCAGCTTGCCAGCTATGTGATGCAGGAAGTCACTGTGCATCAACGTCCCAACCACCGATCAAGTGTGTACAAGGCACTTACAGCCACAGTGGGGCAGTGGAATGCACTGCATGTCCGTATGGATACGTGTGTACGCTTTCTGGGGATCCACAGGCGTGCGTACTCGGTACGACAAATAATGCAGACCATTCGGCTTGTATTCCATGCCCGAAAGGCTTCGAATGTTCTCCGTTGAAGAGTGTCTCAAGTCCGTGTGCGATCGGAACGTACAGCTTGGATGGAGACGGCCAGTGCAAGTCCTGCCCGAAAGGTTTCAAGTGTGCAACAACAACTGAAACTCCCGTTCGCTGTGCTGATGGAATGTACTCCCTGGCAGGTGCAGTAGAGTGTCTGGGGTGTCCCGCTGGTCAATACTGCCCGCAACCGAGCTCAGACCCGATCGCGTGTCCCGCATGGTATTATTCTGGAAAGTCGAGTACGGCCTGTACGCCCTGCTCTGCCGGAATGGATTGCTCGTCACCATCCAGTGTGCCGGTTGCTTGCCCAAACGGAACCTATAGTCTCGTTGCTGCTTCACAATGCTTACTGTGTCCTGCTGGCGCGATATGCGCGAATTCTACAACAGCGCCTACAGTTTGTGATCCCGGGAGCTTTAGCGCTCAAGGCCAAGCCAAATGCACGCAGTGTGCAGCAGGCTATTACTGCCCGCAGTCGGGGCAGACGGCACAACTTCCATGCCTGAATGGGACGTACGCGGAGGCTGGCGCAACCGCATGCACGACGTGTCCTGCAGGAATGCAGTGCCCAATGACAACCCAGGGTATCAAGGAGACGTGTCCTGCAGGAACATATTCGTTGGGTGGTCAATCTCATTGTATTTCGTGCCCAATTGGCCACATGTGTCCGCGGGTGGATGGCAGCCAGAATGCAGTTTGCGCACCGGGGTGGTTCTCTCTGGGTGGGTCAGTGCAGTGCACAACATGTCCTGCAGGTTATGCCTGCCCAGATCCATCTACCTCGCCACCGGTACTTTGCCCTACCGGATACTACAGTTTGGCCGGTGCTACGGCTTGCACTGCTTGTCCAGTTGGCTATGCGTGTCCGGATCCTACGACGAAACTTCTCGTGCCTTGTTCAAAAGGAACGTATTCGACGGGAGGAGCAAGCTCTTGCACACCGTGCCCTGCTGGCTTTGCATGCTCGTTCTCAAACAGCTCTAGCGTGGAGCCGTGTCAGGCAGGATTTTATTCATCGACCGGCTCAGGCTCATGCGCAGAGTGTCCTCGAGGTTACTATTGCGATACACCCAACGAGATGCCCAAGAACTGCTCGGTTGGCTACTACAGCGAACGCGCGTCGACGACATGTCTTGCTTGCGATCCGGGCTACGAGTGTCCTCGATCCGACCAGCTCCCGCAACCATGTCCTGTTGGGTACTATAGTGAAGGTGCAGTAGCAAATTGCCGCTCGTGCAACCCCGGCTACAAGTGCAGTCTTGCGTCAAATAATCCGACGCCACCGGAGGACGCTTGCCCCATGGGCGGCTACTGCAATCCACCTACGACCTTCTTCTTGTGTCCTGCAGGCACCTTCGGAAACGTAACGGCTGGCAAGGTAAGCTAAACGTCATCATACGTCTACCTTGTCAACACAACTAACCCAGCTCGTTGGTCTTGTTTTGTCAGAGCATTGACCACGCGTGTGCACCGTGCCCAGAAGGATATTACTGTGAAATGGGAACGACGCCGCTAACACGACAGGTATGCCCTGCAGGGTTCTTCTGCCCGGAAGGCACTAAACGGGCATCTCAATACCCGTGCCCAGCCGGAACGTTCAACCGTCTTGCGGGGCAAAAGTCTGATGTGTGCCAGGACTGCCCTGCTGGGGGGTATTGCCCAACAGGAACCTCAGAGCCGCAAGCATGCCCTCAGGGCTATTACTGCCTTCAGGGCACGCGCACCATGAACCAATACCCGTGCCAAGCTGGAACGTACAGCGGGCAGACTGGTATGATTAGCGGTGATCAGTGCAACGATTGTCCGCTTGGTAGTTACTGCCCGGAAGGTAGCAGCACCCCAACCAATTGTCCGGCCGGCAGATACAATCCTCAGACAAGGGCAGCAGGTCTTCACGAGTGTCTATATTGTCCACCAGGTTGGTCGTGTCCTCACGTTGGCCAAATTAACTACGTTGATCGCTGCGCAAAAGGCCACTACTGTCCTAGTGGCACAGTACTCGCGTCCGACTACCCGTGCCCCGCCGGAACATTCACAGAGGACATCGATCTTATTCGTTCGCAGGACTGCACCATTTGCCCATTGCGCCATGCGTGTCTTCAAGGCACAGGAGGCACTAACCAAACAATGTTGGATTGCGGGGCCGGCTTCTTTTGTCCGAATGGGACGGCGCACTCCAACCAATTTCCGTGTCTACCTGGCACATGGAGCTCCAGTACGTCGCTATCGACTGCAGCGGAGTGCGATATTTGCCCGAACGGTAGTTATTGTCAAGGTGGCAAATCTTTTATCGACGGGAACTGCGCCCCCGGCCACTATTGTCCTCTTGGTACGTACTCAAGCTCGCAGTTTCCTTGCCCAAGCGGGACGTACACGGCCAAAACGTGGTTATTTGAGCCGAGTCAATGCGAGGACTGTCCTCCAGGCTACTATTGTCCGGCTGGGTCCGTCGCACCGATCCCATGCAAAGCTGGGAGCTACACATCGCTGAATAACACGATGACGGTAGGCCCGGCGGATGCATGGCCTGCGTGCATCACTTGTCCGGCCGGGTCCTTCTGCATCGAGGGCTCCGTAAATCCCAAACCTTGTGGGAAGGGCATGTTTTCCACAAGCGGATCAAAAGCGTGTTCGGCGTGCGAGCCTGGGTACTTCTGCAACAGCGAGACGACGAGCGCAGCTAACATGAGGTCGAATGCGTTGGGCTGGTCGTCACCCGGAGCGCTGTTCGGGACTTGCTACAACGGAACGTACTGTCCGTCGGGATCGGACAGCGAACCAGCACTGGAAACGGATGCGTGTCCGGCAGGCTACTATTGTCCGACTGCGACGCCATCGCCAATTATCTGCCCTGCTGGGACGTACAGCAACTTCACCGGCCAAGACAGCACGAGTGACTGCACCCCGACACCCGCGGGTTACTACAGTCTCGCAGGTGCATTATCTCCTGCGGGAGTCTGTTCTCCAGGTTTCTATTGCCCACTGCGATCGACCTCTCAAACGCAGGTGCCATGTCCAGCGAGGTACTACCTCAACCGAACCATGGGCCAAAGCGAAGAGGACTGCTCTCTCTGCGTCTCAGGATCGTACTGCCCCATCGGCACCGCCTACCCGATCACATGTCCAGCGGGTTACTACTGCCGCACAGGCATTTCAAGCCCAGAGCCGTGCCCGATCGGCACCTATGCTAACGCTACCGGCCTACGAACAGTGGATGATTGTCTGCCGTGTACACCAGGCATGTACTGTGACTCCACAGCGCTCACCATTCCTCGAGGACTATGTGACCCTGGTTACTACTGCACTTTGGGTGCATATACATCAGCTCCGATGAACTACGAGTCCACGCTCTTTGGTGTGAGCAACCGACATACTGGTGATATGTGTCCGCAAGGTGCTTATTGTCCGTTGGGCTCATCAGCGCCAACGTTGTGTCCTCCAGGAACGTACAACAATTTCACTGGGCTCGAGGCGGTAGGACAATGTGTTCCGTGTCCACCGGGTGAATACTGCGAGACGCCAGGGCTGCTCTTGCCAACAGATAGCTGTCACCCTGGCTACTATTGCATCGGAGGAGCCACCATTCCGACACAAGTGGAAACTCCAGCTGGGTTCTTTTCACTCGAGGGTGCCACCGCTCCGTCGCCGTGTCCACCAGGACAATACAATCTCTACCCAGCTCGAAATAAATGCGTGGTTTGCCCTGCAGGTTTCTACTGCGGGTTGCCAGGTACCAAAACACCGACGGTGTGCCCCACTGGGAACTATTGCCCGGAGAGTACTAGCCTGCCTGTCAAATGCCTACCTGGAACATTTGCGGGCGTTGAAGGCCTCGTGAAGCTAGATCAGTGCAAACCATGTCCGAGCGGACAGTTCTGCGATTCCTATGGTTTATCTGCATCGAGTGGGCCGTGTCTAGCTGGATTTGTGTGCGTGGGAGGCTCCCCAGTTTCCAACCCCATGGATCAGTCGTATGGCTATGTGTGTCCCGTGGCGAGCTATTGTCTGGAAGGTAGTGGAAGTGCTATGCCTTGTCCGATGGGCTCGTTTCGAGCTGCTACAGGAGGTAAAAGTCTCGCCTCGTGTTCTATCTGTCCCGGTGGGAAATACTGCAGCGCGACAGGATTGACCACACCATCAGGATCATGCAGTCCCAGGTATTATTGTGCTGCGAACGCTTCGTCACCGACACCTACAGATGGTTTGACAGGCGCGATTTGTCCTGCCGGGTCGTACTGCCCCGAGGCAAGTTCTGCTCCTAAACAATGTGATGCTGGCACGTACGCCCCCGACAAGGGTCAAGACGTGTGTGACGAGTGCCCGATGGGATACTTTTGCGACGGTGTGGCTACCAGCACGTACGCAGATTGTCCTGCAGGTCACTATTGCCCCGCAGGAACTGCCGAAGTCCCCGTACCCTGTCCTATCGGAACGTTTAGCAACGCCATCCGACTAACAAACGTGACCGAGTGCCAGGAATGCACACCGGGGTCATTTTGTGAAACTTTGGGCTTGGTGCAGCCCACAGGACTATGCGCTGCAGGATCCTATTGCCCACCACGATCAGAAAGCAAATTCGGCAAGAACACCGCGAATGCCACACACGTCTGTCCTGTAGGTGCCTACTGCCCAGAAGGCACGTACTTGCCTATTCCGTGCCCTACTGGGACCTACTCAAATGGTACGGGGCTTGTCAAGGTGGAGGACTGTGTATTTTGCGACGAAGGCGCTTTTTGCACCGACGCAGGACTAGTACAGGCTTCGGGACTGTGTGACGCTGGGTATTATTGCAAGCGCAACAATACGCTATCAAATCCTTCCTCTGGTATTGTGAAGGCTGTGACGAGTACTGTGGACGGCACCGAGTTGGTTGTGTACTTCGGTGGAGAGTCGTGTCCGACAGGTTCCTATTGCCCGCAGGGTTCTACCAGCCCGATACTTTGCCCTGAAGGGTCCTACACCAACACCACAGGCTCACCAACGTGTCTTGCGTGTCCACCAGGATTCTTCTGTCCGCTAGGATGCAAGGACTACCTCAGTAACGTTTGTCCGGTAGGTCACTACTGCCCCGAGAGCACACAGAGAGCAACACAATTTCCGTGTCGACCTGGGACTTTTGCGAACCGGACCGGATTACAGAACATTTCGCAGTGTACACCAGCACCAGGCGGGACGTACATTGATGGATATGCTGCTGTGCAGCCGACGGGCAATTGCCGAAGTGGTTTCTACTGCTCTGGCGGATCTCCTACCGGAACACCAGCAGAAACTACAGCAACCGGTGGACCGTGTCTTCCCGGCACGAATTGCCCCGAAGGCTCGGGGATCCCGATTGTCTGTGCTGCTGGGGCGTATTGTTCGTCGACTAACACGGATGGAGCACTGCCGTGTGAAGAAGGGTTCTACTGTGTGCAGGGGTCCTACACAGCAACGCCCACAGGCCAAAACAACTCGTTAGGCATGATTGGTAACGTGTGCAAGCAGGGTCACTACTGCCCAAACGGTACCAGCAATCCCATTCCCTGTCCGCCCGGCACGTATTCAGAGACTACGCAGAACGCGAACTCAAGTTTTTGCCTCGCATGTCCTCCCGGGTTCATCTGCAGCACCTCTGGAATCGTGATCCCCAGCGAAAAATGCCCGCCTGGTTTCTTTTGCACCGGCGGAGAGAGTACAGCCACGCAGTTGTGCCCGAAGGGGTCTGAGTGTCCTGAGGGATCATCCGAGCCGCGGCCGTGTCCTGCTGGGACTTTCGCTGATGAAAAAAGTCTCGCAACATGTAAGTTGTGCCCGGAGAGGTTCCACTGCGAGATCGGAAGTATCACGCCGGTGGAATGTCCTCAAGGCTACTATTGTCCGCTACAAACGCCGTCACCAACGAGGTATCCGTGCCTGGCAGGATCCTATGGAGACAAACCTGCACTTGCAAGTGCGAAGGAATGTGCGCAGTGTCCACCAGGGAAATTCTGTTCTGGACTGCCACCTACGAATTCGACATCAGGCCCGTGTGCACCAGGTCATTATTGTGCTGGAAACGCTACGACAGCGGAACCGGTTGACGGAGTAACAGGGGATTTGTGTAATGGTGGTCACATTTGCCTCGGAGGAGCGTGGCTGCCCGATCCGATCGATGGCATCACAGGTGGAATATGTGACCCCGGCTACTATTGTCCTGAGGGCTCGAGCAGCCAGATCCGCTGTACCAAAGGAACTTACAACAGCATTGAGAAGCAGAGCTCTTGTGTCGTGTGTCCGGCTGGCGGGTATTGCGATACGAATGCTACGTCTCCAGCGCCATGTCCTCTTCGTTATTACTGCCCCGAAGGGATTGAGGATCCTCTGTTTTGTCCAGATGGAACCTACGGGCATGAAGTCGGACTAATGAACGCGACCGAGTGCGCTCCATGCGGAGCTGGTAAATTCTGCATCGCGGGAACGATTACAGCTTCATGTACGGCCGGGTTTTACTGCAGATTACGAAATGATCAGCCGAATCCAACGGCGACAACCTCGAATGTGTCAAATGCTGATGTTGCGTGGAGGACAAAACTCGGAGGACCGTGCCCGGTCGGTTACTATTGCCCAGAAGGAGTGCTCGATCCTATCCCATGTCCACAGAATTCATCACGACTCGCAACTTACGGCATCTCACTAGGTGACTGCGATGCGTGTCCTGCAGGTATGTCCTGCGATGACGGCTCCAACACAGTTGCTTGTCCTGCTGGATCATACTGTCCTTACGGGGTCAGTGAACTTCCTTGTCCTGCTGGCACGTATAATAGCGAGAAAGGCAAGGCAAACCTGGAAGACTGCCTTCCATGCGACGAAGGAAAGCTCTGCAACCGAACTGGGATACTGAACCTCACGGGCTACGACTGTCCTCCGGGAAACTACTGTCTTCGTGGCTCAAGTGAACCTCAACCATGTCCTGCTGGAAGTTATCGAGCTGTTAAAGGTGCCCAAAGCTCGGACGACTGTGCGTTGTGCACCGCGGGCTCGTACTGCGAAGCTGGATCAATCCGTCCGGCAGTTTGCAAAGCTACTACCTACTGTCCGATGGGATCAGGATCGCCGCTGCTGTGTCCAGGTGGCAGCTACTGCCCGTATAACACTACGACACCAGTAACGTGTCCTGAAGGATTCTTCTGCTCATCCGCCGTTGGCTCGCCTTCAATTTGCACGCTTGGTCACTACTGTCCTAGTGGAACCACAGCACAGATCCCCTGTCCGCTAGGATATCTCGGTCGCACGACCCCCTTGGATGGAGCATATACCTCGCAGTATTCGTCCTGCGAAGCTTGTCCTCCTGGAACGTTTGGCATCGACGTCAATCGAACTCGTTGTGACGAATGCCTAGAAGGCTACGTGTGTCTCGGTGCCACCAACTCCAGCCACCCAGGGAGCAGAGATGTTGACCAGGGTTATCCGTGTCCACTAGGCTACTATTGCCCAGCAGGCAGCTCAGCTGAAATTGCATGCCCGAGTGGAACGTACCTGCCGAGCTATAAAGCCTTCAACTCGTCCGAATGTCTGCTCTGCCCCGAGAATTCCTATCAAAATGCAATAGGCCAGTCAAGCTGCTTGCCGTGCTCCACCAGCGCATTCGCTGGAACTGGAGCCACTAAATGCACCTGCGTTGGTAGCCACCGCGCGTTCCAAATGACCGACGGATACTGCATTTGTGAACCGGGTTTCGAGTTTTACGACCAAGACATGATTCTGCGGAGTGATGAAGATGGAGACGTGGATTGCCAGCCTATCGTGTACGACCGCTGTAGTAGCAGTCAAGTACGTTCTGATGATGGGTCGTGCGTGTCTGCAAGCGGCAAAGCGTGCGACGCCAGCTGCAACAATGGTACAGGCACGTACGTATCAAGTCTTGGCGTTTGCCAGTGCGATGACCAACCTGATCTCGACACGGTCTGCAACAAAAAGTGTCGAGATGAAGCCACGCAGATTCAAGTCAACAGCACCACAGGCGAGCTGCAGCTTTACGATCCTCTCACGGGTGAAGTAACCTCCTTATCGGGCGAAAGCACTACTTCCGGCCTTGTGTCCAAAATATCATGTACTGCAGGTAGCGACTGCCAACTGCACTCGATTGCAGTGTCCTCATCGGGATTCTCGGGGTCGTACGACCTCCCGCCGTCCATTTCAGATGCTGCTTCACGAAGACGACGGCGATTGAGTACCGATTCGACCTCTTCTTCGATCGCAAACCCGATGGTTTGTTTGCCAGTGGGAAGCGGACTATTGTTTGATTTGTCGGTGCCGCGTTCATATCCGATTTACCTGAAAGACTCCATGCTCAACACCAATCCAAGCTTTGACTATGGAGCTTTCCGTGCGCTGGCAACGAAAGCAAACGCCAACGCTAGCACCGTATCGGCTTTCGCATTCTCGTTTACGGAACCAGGTACATACGTGTTTGGGAACTCGCTCAACGCGGCAGCTCAGACGATTGTGGTAGTGATGAAAGCTGGTACCAGCTGCCCGACAGAAGCCGCCATCGTGCCACTGAACGAGAAGAACCTCATCACTGTCAGTGCCAAGCGCCGCACGGATGATTTCATCTTAGCACCAGACTGGTCACTCATCGTGGGGCTTCTAGGTGGACTGTTTGGCGTGGTCATAGCTGTCATCGCCGGTCTGTATTACTTCCGTGTCAAGAGCTGGACCAACACGGCTGTGAAAAGCATCAGCGGATATCGTGCGAAGAGCAAACAGGTTAATCTCGCCGCGATGCACTCAAAAGGAACAGTGGCAGTGAATACGAACGATAGTCCTGCTGGTGATGGCGCTCTTTTGGCAACTGAGCCAACAACAGCCCCAGTGATGAAGCTTCAGCTCCGAGGCCTGAAACCTACCAAAGGGGATGCAATGGAATATCACGCAGATTTGGGGCGCTGGGATGAAGAAGACTTGGACGTACGTGAGCTCGTGGATCGACTGCAATTTCACCATGAAGCAGTGACCAAAAGCTTTGAGGATCAAAAGGGAGACGTGAAACAACTAATGCAGCACCTCCAAGCGGAGGCTATCGAGCTGAAAAGGCTGTTTGTAAACGCGCTGGTGGCCTCCGACATAATGTCTTCATCACCTAGTTCGACACGCGATGATAGTACTGAATTCTCAAAGAACGAAGTGGCTGCAGAGCTCCCGGTGAGTGCGTTGAGTGGACGCCCTCGATCACGCAGTGTGGCAGGTAGGGAGAAGTTCTTGCTGGAAAACCTCGAGCGTGATGTACAGGACCGTAAACAGTTTCAGCAGAAGCAGGTGACCATGCTGGGTAGTGTGAGCGAAGGACTTCGTGAGATCGAAGGCTGGGGCGCACAGCTAGCTGAGCTAACTGGGGCGATCGTACAAGAAATGTCCTCCCCAATCGATGACAACGCACCGGAGCGAACGAGTACAAGCGACGAATCTTGTCTTGAACGCGCGCGCATGGTGCTTGGTGACCTGAAGTCCTTGCTAGGGTCGGATTCCATGACTCACTCTTCCTCCTCGATCATTCATCTCGCGGAGGCCGAAAAGGGTAGACGTGAAGTAGGTAGTTTTGTTCTGGAGGCATCGCAGCGATACTTCGTCCCACGCCCCAGAGCTGCAGATACAAGTGCGGACAACGCGGTTCAGGTGTTGTTGGGATTACACGATGACGCTGAGAAGGCTCAAAACAAGGAGGACGAGGCGCTGTTCGTACCGCTGCCAACTCTACAAAGATTCGGAGCAGCTCTTCCCCAAGTACTAGCTACGCTTGATGAGCTCGAGGCAAGTTTCCGTCACGAGCTGGATGCCGTCCGGGAGGAACAGAACCCGGTCAAAGAACGCAGTGTTCAAGCGCAAATGCAAAGCCGTCTGAGCAAATTAATGAAGGAAGTAGCATCCGGCGCCAAGAAGGTCAACGACAAGTTGGAAAAGGAAAGCTCTCGTGCTGGTAAACTCCGACGTGGGGCTCAACAGGCAGAAGATGCACTAAGCAGAGCTGTTGGCAAGGCAAAGGAGCAATGGAGTACCGCTGATCAGGAGCAGAGAGATCGTATTGCTGCCGTGAGCGCCAAAGAATTCCAAGAAACACAACTTGTCATTCCGTCCGCTTCTCCGACCGCAGACGAAGAGGCTGCCACAAAACTTCGGGATGACACACTGTTCCAGATCAAGGAGCTGCTGGTTGGGCTCACCACTCTCCTTCGAACTAATGGAGTGTCCTCGATGGTCCCACCGGATCAATTGGGATTATCTGCAACGGGACAAGCAGCAACGAATTTGACCGACACGCGGGTCTTGGCTAAACTGAAGCACAATATCGAGAAGGAAACACAGCAAAGTGCTGCAGAGTACGCGTCAGCACTTGATGCTAGCTATCCGAAACTTTCGGCAGTGGAGAAGGAGCGCCTGCTTGACGATTTCGCTTCGGACCTGCGTCAAATTCAGTCCTCGATGAGTGTGGAGGCTACGCGCACACAAGCAGAGTTAGCAACGAGGCAGACAGCAACTGAAGTACTGCGTGAGGCACAAAAAGCGCAAGTGCAGCGCCGCGAGCAGGAAGATGCCGATATTTTGCGTGCGCAGCATGACGAGGAAGCGCAGTCGCTTGAGTCGCAGTTCCGAGACGAGGAGCTTGCAATCGAGCAAGAGTACCTCAAAGAGCTGTCAAATCTGGAAATGGAGTTCGGAAGTGGCGGTGACGAAGGCGACTGTGCTGAGCCGCCAGAGGACATATTTGAAGGCTTTGACACAGCGATGGGAGGTGATGAAAACCTCCCTCCTGAGCTAGCCGAAGCCGATGATGCAGTGGTGAAATCTCAGCTTGAAACGCTGGGAGACGACGATAATGCCGACATCATTGCGCAGTTAAACGACGTGTACTCACAGGCTTGGAACGACCGTGTTCGGATCCTGGCAATGGAAGATGCACTTCGTAAAGAGCAGCTTCATGAACGTCTTCGTCGTAAGCGAAATGCTGGAAAAGGAGAAACAGAAGAGGGTGGCTCTATTCCGTCCTCGGACGAGGAAGTGCACGAGTTGTTGCTGGAGGCTGCCGATCTCAAGGAAGCAGTGCTAGAAGAGATCGTCCAGAAGCAGGATGACATCGATGCTTTGCAGCAAGAAGCGGCAATTCGTGCGGTGGACGAACTACGAAAGAAAATACAAGAATGCCAGACTCGTAGTGCCCAGCGCCGTGATCTAGAGGATGACTCGCAGCAGTCTCGAGATGACGTCGCAGAGTTAACCATTGCTGCAAGGCAAGCAGCTCAAAATGACAAGGAGAAGGGTGAGCGCGTGATTGCAACGTCCGAAGCTGAGCTCCAAAAGCTCCAGCTTGAATACGATCGCGACTTCGTGGTTCTACGAGGAGAGATTGACAACGAAAGGCTACGTCTGGAGGCTAAGGTGCGAGATAGTCTGTCGGCAAAGCGCCGACGTCGAGGAACGCCGCAGGATGCCAGAAGGGAAACAGACGAAGAGGCTGAAGGTGACCATGGAAGCAGTCCTGAAGACGAGTTGGAGACGCAACTGGCAGACTTTACTGATCAAGCAATTGAAGGGCTGAGAGAAAAGCATTTCCAGTTGCAACAGGAGGTCGAAGGCCACAAGGCCCATGCTGCCGTCACTGTAGCCGTCGCAGAGGCTCAATTGGGCTACCTTGACTCTCTGGAGAGTATCGGTGAATCACTTTCAACACCGACAAAGGTCATCGATCGGATGGAGACACCACGCAGTCGACTTCAGCTAACAGGGGAACTACTGGAAGCTCTCGCTAACCAAATCCCAGGGCATATTGAAGAGCAAACCCAACAAGCATTTGATAGACTACATGCTGACTACGTTGTGGCGTGCACAGAACGCCGACGAGAACTTGAAGCCGATGCAGCCATGCGCAGAGCGAAACTCGCGGAGAAAATGAATCGTCGGCGCCTTGACAAGGAGCTCCACAAGCCTGTAGCGAAGTCAAATATGCAGTCTACTGCTTCTCTGCCTGACGCACTTGATGATCAAGAACGCAAAGCACTCGCGACTATCGACGAAGAATTGAAGACAGCACTGGCAGCACTCGACGAAAGCGAGAGACAGACTGGGAAAAGTTTTGCAAAGGTTGTGGCTTCTACCCTGCACAACAGCGGCAAATCGGTTGAAGGGAAGCTTCGCGAGTGCCGGCAGCAGCATGAACTGGCAGTGAGCAAGCTCAAACCAGGCGACGAAGTGGAGTTAACAAGACTACACAATGCTGTGGTGAATGCGCTGGACGCGTTGGAGGACGACGCAGTACAACACGAGAAGGTGGCAACGCAAGCGCGAGAGGCAACTGAACGCCAGATTGAGCGTCTAAAAGATGAAAGTGCGAACGCGTTGGTGACACTTACCAATGCTCTAGAGGCGGAGAAGCGTCGTCAGGAGCAACGACTTCAGCAGCGAATGGCACAAAGGCGCGAGAAACAACGCAGCCAACTCCCGCCAGGCTCCTCGGCAGAGGAAGTCGCTGAAATGGACGAGGTCATAGCAAAACAAGAGCTAGTGGAGCAACAGCGACTGGAAGATCAACTCGAGTCACAAGAGCAACTTGCGTTTGTCGAAGATCACGGCAAGCAGTATGAGCACGAAGATCGATTGTCACAACAGCTACGCGATGTTTGTGTTACAGAGGTCGCTGCTATCGCAACGAAAAAGGCTATCGAGCAGGCTCGAGAAGAGTTTACGAACAGCGGAGCTGAAAACGGTGAAGAGTTGGCGGCTTTGATGCGACTGTGGAAGGCTGGAAAGCCTCGGAAGCCCTCCATCAAAGAAGCTACAGGGATGATTGTGCGAAAGCGAAGCGTGGTAGAGAGGCTAGCAGCTCTTGCTGTGCCGTCCGTGGTGAACAGCAGTAGTGATCGAGTCGATAAAGGCAACGTTGTGGCTAATACCATGACAGCCGCAATGGAGCAGCAGATCAAGACTTTGAGTGCGGATCATCTTCGTGCGTGGCAGCAGAGGCAGCAGGAACTACAAGACGATGAAACTCGACGAAAGGCTGAGTTGGAATCCCGATTACGTCGTAAGCGCGAAGCAAAGCTTCATGCTGGCAGTAGTGACGGAACACCGCATCCGATGCCTGGAGATCGTGAAGATGAAGAAGTGCAGCGACAGCAGCTTGAGACTGCTGCAATCGAGCGCAAATTTGCTATGGAGGCCGACGTTGATTCAGATCTCGAGCAACTGGTTGCAGCAGTCCAAGCGGCAGGCGCTCAGAGCACGGCAGACGTTGAAGCGCTACTGGCAGCTTGCCATTCAAACTTTGAAACGGAGACCGCGGCACTACGCGATGCTTTGCGTGCTCGGCGGCAAGCCCAACAAGATGCACTGCGCAAAAAACTGATGCAAAAGCGCCGTGGCAAGCTGCAAGAGCTTGAGAGCAGTGGTAAGAAGCCTGATCCAAGTGTACTTGCTGCTTTAGATGACGACTTGAAAGAAGAGGAAGGGGCGGAGCTTCGTACCATTGCCGAAAAAGAGACCCAACAGCTCAACTCGCTGCACGATCGACTCCGAGGCGAAGTAGGAGCAGCATTTGCTGAAGCCGAACGCAAGTCTAAATCGCGCTGTGATGATGCGAATGCTCGACTCGCTGTCAAAGAAGAAGAGCTGGATGGTATCTATCGGGATCATGAAGAAGGTAGACGTGCGCTTCGTGAGGCATTAGGTGTGGAGCAGCGAAGACAGCAAGACAAACTTCTAGAGAGAATGGCGCGTCGACGAGCTGAACGACTTGCGGAGTTGAAGCAAGAGCATCCGAACGATCTAGCAGAGGAAGTTGTTCAGCAAGCGATGAAAGTGCTCGACGACGAGCACGAACACGAACGGTTGCGACTGGAGGCCGCGATAAGTGAACAAACTACGCTGGCACTTCGGGACATGGATGATAAAACTCGCGCTAAAGAGGCCGCTTTGCAGGTGGAGACACGACGCCTGCGTAGTGAAGCTGAAGCTGCTGAGGCTGCACGCGAAGCTCTAGCTGCTGCTCATTGTGCAGAAGCTGAACGAGTCACAAGTGAATTCTACGCGTGCTTGGGCGATGAAGGTGACTTGGATATCGATGGACTCAAAACGCAGCACCGTCGGCACAGACTCGAACAGCGGCTTGCTGCGAAGCGCGTTCGAAAAGCTCAGGTCTATCCATCTTCACCCCCAGCGGAAAGAGAACCGACTAGTACACAACGAGCGTCGCCCCCAGTGGCAGCAGTACTATCACTCGATATGGAGTCAGTCGTAGTAGACGACCTGGAACGTGAGCTGCAGAGGCTGCACGACGAGCATGACCGAAAGTGGGGAGCGTTGAAGACTCGAATTGATGACGAGACTCGGTTGCGTAAAGCACAACTAGCAGAACGACTGCAACGCAAGCGCCAAGCACTGCGGGATAACACGACGCTGTCTACTAGTGAGAGAAAGCGAGCTGAAGCTGCTCTAGATCGAGAAGAGGAACGTGAAAACATTGCGATCGATGCATCTGCCGCCTCAGAAACTCGGTCACTTGCCTTGGTGATGCAGCACACGCGGGAGCAAGCTGCTGAGACTTTCGCAGCTGGGATCACTTCAAGCAGTGACGACTTGGATGCATTGTTGGAGGCCACTCAAAGCCAGCACGCTGAAGCTCAGCGAAAGCTACGCGAGGCGCTCGAAACGGAGCGCCGCAAGCAGGAGCAGCTACTCCTGGAACGTCTACGCCAACGACGAGCAGCTAGAAAGGATGGAACCGATCCACTGCCGAAGGAAGAAGAGGAGGAAACTGAGTTGACACGAGAATTGGAGGACAATCTTTCAGCTCAAGAGGAGCAAGCATGGGCAGGACTCTGTAAGATCGAAAAGCAAGAAGTCGACGCCATATTGACACCACTGGAAGCTGCAACAGGTCAGCGTCTTAATGCTGCTGATCTTGCAGAGCGGAAGGCACGAGAAGAATTGGAGCGTCTTGCAGCTGAGCACGGTCGTCACTTGGCAGAGCTGCGTAGGAACCTTGACGCTGAGAAACGGCGTCAAGAACTCGCACTCCGTGAAAAACTACGCCGTAAGCGTGAGCAGCGTCGAGCGGATGGCACTGCGTTATCCGGAGAGAAAGACAAGGAAGAAGAACACCAAGCAATGGAGGTGTTAGAGGCCACGTTTGAAGTAAACCTGGCACGTATGGAAGTGGAGGCTTGTGACACTCATCGTGAGAAGGAGACCGAGTTGTTGACACAAGTGTGTGCGCTTTCTGCCAGCAGAGCAGCAGAGGAAGCTGCTCTGACGATGTATGATGCTGCACGCCTCGAGGCTGAGCGTGTGAGGGCTGAATACGAAGCAGCTCTAGCCACAAGACGGCAAGGTGCGGAAGCCGATAGAGTTCTCGATCGAGATGAAATAGCGAAGCGGTTGGCTAGTCAACGGCAAAAGCGGCGACAGGAACGAGCTCGATTGGAACCGCGTGATGCTGATGAAGCTGGTGATGGGGTGATTCGTTCAAGTGGACAAGTATCCAACGAGCTCGAAGATGATGGCTCAGTCGACCGAGAGATCGCTTGTGTGCAGGCGGCTCATGCCCGGAGTGTGCAATCTCGACGCCAGCAACTAGATGCAGAGACGGCAGCTCGTAAAGTCGCGTTAGCTGCTCGACTGGAGCACAAACGGAAGATCAACGCTTCATCTGTAGACATTCACCAAGCTTTGATGCTGGAAGAGCAGCAGGAGTTAGTGACCATCGAGCAGGATCGAGCAGCTAAAGAAGCAGAGCTAGAAGCCGAAGCAGTGCGTGAGAAGGCACGTCTAGACAAGACTTTGCGCGAAGCAGATGAACACGGCGCCGCAGATATTGAGCGACAGCTAGCGGCGTGCAAATTCGCCCATGAAGCAGAATCATCCAGGCTGGAGGAAGCACTTTGTGCTGAGCGTGCACGCCAAGAGCTAGCGTTGAAGCAGAGGTTGGCGGCTAAGAGGCAGCGACGGAGAGCTGATGGTACCGAAGCCAAAGATGAAGAAGCACGAGCTACAGAAGAGCAAGAAGTCCAAACAGCACAAGCCGAGCTGGACGACCAAGAACGTGCTGCACGACAGCAACTAGCGGACCGCCAGCAACAAGAGTTGGAAGATGTAGCACGCAAACTTGAGCACGACGCCGAGGCCCAGCGTCGAGCAACCTTCGATTTGCAAGCCGCTGCAGAGCGTGAGCTCAAGCGGCTCGAAGAAGAGCACGCACGCGAACGACGCGCACTACAGGAAGCACTACTAACAGACCAGCAGAAGCGCGAGGCTCAACTGCGCGATAAACTAGCTAAGAAGCGAGCTGCACGTCAAGCAAAAGGTGGAGAACAGCAGCAAGAAGATGCAACTGGTGTTGAAGATGAAGTGGCGATGGCCGCACTGCAACAGGACCTTATGCAGGAACAAGCTGTTGCGTTGGTGCAAGAGCGTGAAAGACAGGACGCTGCAATGCGCAAGGCTGCTACGGAACTGCAGGATGCAGCGGCAGCAGCAGCTAAGGCTGCAGCAGCTTCTCGACAGGCTCAAGAAGAGGCGGCGCGTGTAGCAGCCGAGTTCGACAAACATCGCGGTGAGACTCAGCAGATTGAGGAAGCGCAGGTGACACAATCCAAGCACAAACTTGCAGATCGCCTGGCTGAGAAGAAGCGTAAGCAGCAGCTCAAGCAACAACATGCTGAAAATGGCAAGCAAGACAGCAGTGCTGACGACGCGGATAAACGTCTGCAGGATGGAGCAGAACGGGTGCGCCTCGAGGCTCAGATTGAAGCTCAATTGGCGGCGTGCCGCGAGACACACGACGCAGAATCAGCCAAGCTACGAGAGTCTATGCGAGCGGAACGTGAGCGTCAAGAACGTGCGTTGCAGGAGCGGATTGCTCGGCGAAAGGAGAAGCGTGCCTTATCCGAAGCCCAACCATCAGCTCAGATCGACGTGAACGCCGTCGAAGAGGCCGAGAAGAAGCAACAACAGGAAGAGGAATCTTCGTTAGCTGCAGCTTTAGCAGCACAGGAACAAGAGGCCTGGGAAGCAATTCAGCGCAAGCAGGACGAGGACCTGCGCGTGTTGCAGGAGCGCAAACAGCTACAAGAGCGCGATCGCGCAGAGCGTCAGCACCAATTAGCTCAAGAGGAGATGAACCGACTACAGGAAGAGCACGAGCGTGAGCTGCGTGCGTTGACGGCGTCGTTAGCCCAAGAGCAGGCGCGACAAGAAGAAAAGTTGCAGCAGCGCATTGCTCAACGACGTGCTCGAAAGCAACGTCAGGAGGAGGAAGCTGCAGCCAACAACGCTAAAGAGCAGCAGACTAGCTCCAATTCTGAGGAAGAGACTCGACTTGCTGCAGAGCGAGAGAAAGCTGAAGCGTTAGCTCAAACCCAAGCTCAAGCAGAAGCCGAGGCGGAGGAGAATGAGCGACATGAAATTGCTGTGCGCCTGGCGCTCAAGCTAGAAGAGGAGCGTGCTCGACAGCGGCGCGAGAAAAAAGAGCTCGAAGCGCGGCTTGTACGCGAGGCCGAAGTGGAGGCGGCAAAACGCGCGGCAGCGTTGGTGCTACAGTTTCAGCAGCAAGCAACGGAGACGGCTGACAAGATGGCTCGCGAGTTCGACACAAACCTACGTGAGCTTCGTGAGACGCATAGCGCGGATGGTGCGGCACAAAAAGCCCGACTCGAGTCTCGAATTGCCTCCAAGAAAGCACGCAAGTTACGTGAGTTGGAAGAGAAGCGCGAGCAGGAGCGGCAGCGTTTACATTCAAGACAACAGCAAGAAGCCGACGAAGCTGCCAAGGCTGAAAAAGAGCGCGAAGAAGCACTCGCGGAAGCAGCCAGACAGGCAGCGACTCCTGTTGTCGAAGAGAAAGTAGATGAACAACTACAAGCGGCGTTGTCCCCTGCTGAAGAAAAGGCTGGTGCCAAGATGCGAGCAGCTCAGCAGCAGCAACAAGATGTCGCTTCAGTGCAGCAGCTTTTCACGTATGGTCTTGTGCCACTGAAGTTGTCACTGCTTGGAGCAGTGGAGTTGGTGGTTGGAGCCCGGCACGAATGCGAGTTAGCAACACAACTCGCAGAGCTCGCAGCAAAGACAATTGAGAGCGTCCGTCGAGCGTTGCAAGCTGTGACCCAGCAAAAAGCTGCTCGAAAGGCACAGGCTTTACAGGAGGCCTCGAGTCGACAAGGCATTGCTGATGCGGATCAGAGTGAAGTGATGAAGGCGGAGACGGAGCGCGTACTCTCTCAACTCGACGCGGAGTTCGCAGATAAATTGCGTGAGGCGGAGCGAGCAGCGGTTGAGGAAAGCGAGGACACCAAGCGTCAAGCTGACAAACGTCTGAGAGAGCAACAGATGCGTGAGGTGGCATATCTGTTAGCCCATTTCGACGCTCAACACACCGCAGCACTTACCAATATACACGCGGTTGCTGCACAGCCTCTGCAGCAGCAAGAACCGCAACAGTTTATGCTGAGTGCTGCGCAGCGCGAGGCTGAGGACCTCGTGACTGAACTTCGTGCCCGGTTGGAGCTAGAAGCGGACGAGCGCCGTCGTGAGCTTGACGCGGAGAAGCGCTCAGAGCTTGAACGCGTAGCAAGAGAGGAACAAGATCAACTCGCACAAGTTGAAGAGCGAGTTGCTGCATTGCTAGCGGAGGAGCGAGCTGCAATGACGCAAATGTTGACTGCAAGACTGCAGGCATTACCTGCTGGTAAGACTAAACAGCGCGAGTCAGCGGAGCGCGAACAGTCTAAACAACTTCAGCGACTGACACTGATGCTCGAAGGCCGTGGGCAGCAGCAAAAGACACGCGTACGAGCTCGGATAGCTCAGCAAAGATCTCTGATCGAACACGAGTTCCGTCGCAAGGCACAGATCATCATTGCCGTCATGAACCAGCGACTTGTCCAGGAGAAGGCGGGACTTCGCCAGAAGCAAGAACTCGTCGCTCCATCCCCCGTGACAGCAGCATCAACTGACCAGCAACAAGTTGCAGATACTACTCCTTTAGCACTGACATCAGAGCTGGCTAAGCGCCTTGAAGATGTGCTGGAAGAGCGTCTTGCCAAGATTGAAGCTTTGGTGGCACATTTCAAGCGCAGCGATCAAGAAATTCCCCCCGAAGAGAGCAACAGTCCGAAGCAGAGCAACCCCGAGGAAGAGATGAGCAAATTGAGCGCCTATCGACTCGCAGTGGCAGAAGCTGTGGCGACAGGCTGCCGCTATGGTAAACAACCGACTTTGGACAGAGAGGGTTCCCTCGCTTCATCATCGTTTGGAGTGCTGGACGCTAAGGTGCTGGATGTCGTGAAGCTCGCACAAGTGTCTGTTAACCAACTGGACGAGCGGATGCGCGCACGCCACGACTTTGCGAAGTTGCTGCTTCAAACTGCGTCGACGAAAGAAGACTCAGCGATAGCTCTGGCTGTGGTTGACAGTTTTAGTCGTGAAAACAATGGCGGTGGAGACTACGCGAGCTTTTCGTCGCAGGATAGCGATCGAGGGGAGACAGGGACGCTCTACCTGTCGCTTGCTGCGTTACAAGAGCTGTCTACAGGCCAGTTAGCCGTCGTGATACTGCACGCACTGGCGCAGGCTCACGCGCACACGAGCGATCTAACCGAGCCGCAGTTCATCTCGCACCTGTATGCACTCCTGGTACGCTGCTACCAAGGACTATTTACCCACGTTCAGCAGCAACAAGGAGCTACTTCGACAGGAAGCTCTTCTGGTCCAGTTGAACACAAGAGGAAAAGCATAACTAGTGGTGAGGCGGGCAAAGGTGTCGGAACTAGCGACAGAGTCACTAGTGGACAATGGCAAACACGCCTACAGGAGATGGAAGGCTTTTTGACGCGCATGGACACCGGGAACGCAGCATCAGCGTCGACTCACGCTATCCATCGATCACAGAACAGCAGACTGAGACTGCTGTCCCAGCAGCGAGAACCAGACGGCACAGTTGTTTCCAGTGAGACTGATCTGTGGCAGCGAGAACAAGCTCAACAGCTACAAGAGAAGCTCGACACCGCCGAAAAGCTGTACCTGCAGGTTTTGCGTCAGCACGAGCAGCAAACGCAGACAGTCGAGTACTGGCAGGATCTATTAGCCGAGCAGCGTGACGCTGAGTACGAGGAGGAGGCTTTCGACGAAGAAGACGAAGGTGAAAGCGGGAAAAGGCACAAGGATTATGAGGATGCTGCAGAGCGACAGCAGCAACGCGAAGCTCGGGCCAAAGAAGCTCAACGCGAGCTGGATCGAGCTACGCACGCCCTCGAGGCGACGCGCAACGAGCGAGACGAGCTGTTCGCGCAGTGTCAGCAGCTACGGGATCAGCTCAACGTGCATCGAGAGAGTCGGATGTGAGCAGGAGTGGGTATAATACATGTAGTATTTCCGTGACCATACAACGAGCTGGGGGCGCAGTCATTTCATGTTGAATTGTTAGCTGGTTCTGCTCGTTGAAAGAGCAGAACGGAGCCCCTCCGGCGGAACCGGGCTAACAATTCATGACTGTGCGCCTTGTGTCATTTGTGTGGCCAATGACATAGCCACCTTGTCGTTCATTCTGGTGTACAACTCGAACGCGTCGGAGACCCACCTCCCGAATATCTTGATGGTGAGTCTGTCGACGCCAGCCGCGAACATTGCTGTCGCTCCGCCGCTTCGCATCGAATGT
>KV723183.1:22500-77587 GCA_000500205.2 Phytophthora lateralis | reverse complement strand
GCAACTCGACGCTGCGTGGCGGCAAGAAATCTTTGATGCTTTTCATGTGCTGCGCACCGATTTTGCTTGCTGCGTGGGTGTCCGTCACTCGCTGCATCGACAACTGGCACCATTACAGCGATATTCTAGCGGGCAGCGTTGTTGGTGCTGCATCAGCTCTGTTCGCTTTCAACTACAACTACGGATCAATCTTCAGTTGGGATTCTGCAGGTCTCCCTCTCGAAGAGATAAATGACCGTCGAATGGTAAGCATACTTGCATATTTCGAAACGTGCGAGTGCTGACTTGAGTGCTAAATTTCCTGTGCAGTACAAGGAAAAGGAAATCCACGCCAATAAAAAGAGACCCAATTTTGACGCGCAGATCAAGTATGCCTCTTGCCGAAGCGAGAACGCTGTCGGTTTGAGTAGCAGTAGTCAAAGTGGCTCATTGTCTCTCGTCCGGTAGGAAAGCTGGACTTTCAAGAAACAAGAAATAGGGTACTCGCTCAGTTGGTTGGTTACCAGTACCAAGTTATCTGGGGGAAGGTAATGACAATTTGTTTACTTGGTAATGATTTCTGTGCTCGGATATGTCACTGTTCAAAGTCATCAAATCGCTTTTTCAGCACCTGGAGCGCTTGTTCCAGACAGTCCAAACAGAGAATCGTGGAGTTAAAACGCTGACCACCAGGCGCGAAACATAACCGACATCGGGGCACGCCCGTGGTCCCGTGAAGATTAGCACCTACAAACTCTTGCCACAGCGCAGGGTTCCGCCTGCGCACCTCAGCACGATTATCAATTTGGTTTTGTTCCATGTACGCGGTGAGATTGTTCAACGCGGCACAAGCTGTTCCAGGACCAACTCGCTGTCTTTCCGCTGCTGCTGTGATGACATCTGAGTGGGCTTGCGCAAAGTCTTCGGCTTCAGTGATGGTTTCCGTGCATGACCCATCGTTGGCTGAAGGCATCCGCACAATCTCCTTATTCCCCACATTAGCCGAAATGTCGGTACTGTTGCTCGCAGTCTGCTCTACCGCATCACTTTCAGCTTCCTCATAACTACTAACGTCAATCACTTCTTTCGGCTGTTGAACGGTATCATTGACCTTCGTAGACATCATGGCTGCAACATCGATGTCAACGGCGCCCTCTTTCTCTGTAATATGATCTCTACGGTCTACCTTCGAAACGGAGATCGTGTCCACCTCTTCAGTGGCTGCAATTATGTCAAGCTCCTTCGCTGCGAGGGTAGAGTTTACCGCATGATCATCCACTATTTCACCTTCGTTGTGTTCCATCATAACAGAGGAAAGATCAACCTCTTCGGCATCCATAATTTGATCTCCGTCGTCATCCTTTGTCACGGGGATATTAACCTCTTCAACATTCATAACTTGATCTCCGTCATCAGCCTTTGACGTGGAAGTAGCGGTACCCTCAACTGCGGTAACAGAGCTGATTTCAGCATCCACCGGTTTGCCAGCTTCCGTACTGGCAGCTGCTGCGTCTTCAACTCCGTCGGGTGATGGAGCCTCAGGCAACAGTGAATGAGTTGATCGCTCTTCAAATTTTTCGCCAGTCAGATCACGTGGGTTTTGTCTACCCGTTAGAAGTCTCGCATCGCAGGGGTTGATATTCTCCCTGCTAGATAGCAGATCAGATATTTTCGACAGCTCTTCAACTGGAATGTCGTTTCCCTCTGTGCGCAACATTGTGATGCTTTTGAGTGCAGCTAAGTCTGCAACAGCAAGGTGATCCACAGTATTCCATCTCATATCCATCGTGCAGAGATTTGGTAATTGAGGAATAGACACCACGCTCAGGTTATTGTGTGCCAGGTGCAGCTCTCTCAAATTTGACATATTCTTGAGGCACACAGGAAAGTCAACCAGCGCGTTCTCTGATACATCCAGCTTTTGCAGATTTTTGAGGCAGTTCAAGTCGATGGGAAGCTCCGTTAACTCGTTCCCTGTTAGATCCAACGATATGAGTTCATTCTTGAGCAACACAGAATTCGGAACGCACTCCAAGCCAAGACCTCGCAAAGTCAGCGAAGTAGCAGATACTGAATCTTTCGCCAACGACGATTCTACCTCGTCAATAGCTTTATCATCACCAAAGGTATTGCATCCAAACACCAACTGCCGCTTCTCCATTTCTACTGCAATCTTCTCTGATCTCTCAGCAAGCTTACCACCAAACAAAATTTCCAAACCCACCACAAGGCGCCAGGTTTCTAAGAGTAGCGGGTCCGCTCGCATCTCATTCTGGAGCAGACTGGAAACGGATTTCATGTTTCTTAGCCGCAGCTCCACAGCAATTAAAGCTTGCAGAACCTGAGAATGCTGGGTCTTCGCCCCGCCAAGACATTTTCGTAAGGCAGCCCGCGCGGCAAGCAGCTCCCATTCGTGAACTGCAATGTCTGTGCATATAATCAGGTCATAAATAAGCCACGGATCAGCACAAGTACTCTGATGCATATTCCACACGGGGCGTACCTGAAAACCCAAGCGAAAACTCTGATGCAAGAGCTAGCGCATCAGTAAATGATGAATAGAACGTCGCCTTTTCTGGGCCTGCTACTGCAGCGGAACAAAGGCGAAAAAGCTCCAAATTTACATCGTAAGTAATCAAACAGCTTCGCTCTGGATACAGACAATCACACACAGCATCTTCAAGAGCATTTCTGTCTAAATCACGCTTGATCCGTTTCGACACTTGGCGTAGCATTTCCGACTTCACGCTCATTTCACCCATGTACTTCCGGAAAAGCTGAATCAATGTCGCTTGGCTTTCTTTCCACGACAAGCTATCTGAATCATTTTGCTGGAGCAGATCCACCTGAAATACGAAGCGCTGCATCCAGGCAAGCTGTCGTGCTTGAACAGATAAAGCTCCAAAGCTGGGTGAGCTCAGAATAATTTGTAGGCCGTCAATTGCCACCGACGCCTCCAGCAAAATGTTCATCAACTGACAAATTGCCAATGCAACATAAATGTCTGCCAGCGACCTCGGGTGAGAATCCAAGGACTGGCGCTGTTTGGATACACGGCGTAAACGATCGAGATGGTCCATCCATGCAGCCAGTAGAGCGTCGAGCAGTGTCTTTAAGGCACGCGACTTAGAGATGTTACTAGTATCGCGCATGATATCTTGGATAGATTTCTCCACTGCATCGATATCAAACTCCAAGAGGCTAGCCAAGCGCTCCATAACATCCGGAAATGTTTTATCCAAAGCATTTACAAGAGCTGCCGACTGACGGCACGCAAAAAGATAGTGATGCAGAGCTTCCGGAAAATTCCTCTCGGAACTCTGGTTCATCATTGTCAGCATTAAATGATGCGCTTGCTGCTCACCAGTCGATACCAACCCCATTATCTTTGCCGCTGTAAGTGCTGCGGCAGGGTACTGCTGAATCGTGCCCAACTTATCATGGAAAAATGTTTTCAGGGACTCGTCTCTAGCGCTCTTATCACCTTGAATGGAAAGTAGAAGCATCCAATTGCTCAATATCACACCACCGGCATCTTGGACACCCCTACACTTCTCTCCATAAATACTGAATGCAAGCTCATACGATGCCAAAACTTGGGCAAAATTGTTTTTTGTGTGAAACGAGACTCGCTGGAGAGATTCAGCCGAATATGCCATTCCTGTGATTGGGATATTTTCATGGCTGCTAGCCGCTACCCAGTGCTCAATCAACGCTGGTAGCTCATTAAGAAGCAAAACATGAGCGAATACCAAACAGAACATGATGACTTCATCACTGCGTAAGCAACTACGCACCATACCGCACCATTCAAACTCAGACGACGTATCACCCAGCTGAAGAAACGCCGAAAGTAACTCGAGTATTCGACTTGTTGCCCCCGCACGCCAGAGTTTAATGCAAAGATGAAAGCACATCGCTGTCAATAAGATAGACAAGTCCTTGCTCGGAGTTGCCTGCGCAGCTTCTTCCCTGTCCTCAGTTGAATTCACTCGAGCAAGATGTTCCATAAGCCGCCAATAGACCCCCTCAGCCATACTTACTGAGTCGAAGTCGTACGTCGAAATGTACCGAAGCCACAATGCGTGTGAGCTCGGCAGAAATTGAACGGCATGTTCTACCATGTCGATTTCCATCTGTTTGTCAGCTGTCTCTCCGCATAGATGCAGATACAACAACCAAAGGGCTTCACAATAAGCATTGGCTTCCACTTCGAGGGCGCGTGAAAGCGTGTGCAGACATCGTTTTAGGTTTGCCTCCTCAATATTTAAATCGCGGAAGGTGCTGCTGGACTGCCTTACGCTGAGCTTCTTGCACAGAAAAGTAAGCTGGTGCTGCAGGCGGGCGTTGTCAGACAAGTTCGCAGCTTCATCACTGATTTTGAGACAAGCATGATCAGCGGGTCAGGCGTTTGAATGCAGCAGCGTTTTAAGCTTCAAAAAGACGTACCTTAGTCCAACGTCAAGCTCGAGGTGATAGATTGCCAAAAGAAGCCATGCGTCAGCATCGTTCGGATCTTCCTCTACTTTCGCTTGTAGCGAATCACCGTACCCTTTTCTAGATTCGATATCATCGAAGTAACGAGAATCGCCAATTTCAAGAAGCTCTTCTGGAATATCGAGCCTTATGAAGTCATCATCGTCCTCATTGGACGCTTCAAAAATGCATCGCATATCTTGCATCACCGGTAATCCTGAAGCCAGTTGTGGCGCATCTGCTACAGCGGAAGTTGTTTTATTGCAATTTCCTGCCGGCTACAAACAGAAGATTTCCATTAGTGTGCATCACTCCAATAGAAAAAGAGTTAATACCTACCGCCGAAGAATTCTCAGTCGTGATTATCACAGGCCACTTAGTCGTCATTCTCCCACGAAAATCGGCAAACAGTAGCAACACTTGATCCGTCATCTCCTTCGAATACAGCACCCTTGTATCGTCATCAGTACCGCCATTGGGGTTGTCAACTTTGGTCACGAATGGCTCGTAGTCTTTTTGGTGATAGTTGGAGCAGTTTTTGTCGTTACAGATGCCATTTAGCTCATATTGACAGAATACTCTAAACCATAAACGGGTTAGAATAATCAAGAGGCAAATTGTAGATAGCACCTATGGCAGTCGACGTACTTTAATGGGTCGATCTTCTGCGTAGCAGACGTACGCAGCGTACCAACTCCTCTTAGCTGGTTCACAATTGAGTCGTTTTCAACACAAAAAGGTGTGGTGTACCTAGTCGTGAAGAAACATTCATCCTTACGAGGGCCAGAAGAGACCCCAACCAATCTTGAAGATATGCTATTCTGCGGCTCAATCGTTTCAGCTTGCTCACGCAGCCACGACTCCATGTTAGCGAAAACACCAGCCATTTGCCCGTGTGAACGATAATGAATTCGCTTGGCCAAGTTGGTTGTCGATTTGCTCGAATCAACTCCAATGCAGGCAGCAAGAATATTTGAGAGTGTGAGAGGGCTTGCCGGTGCATTACCATCGTTCAGCAAGCTCGTCAAAAACAGTTTTTGTCGGCGCATAGTGTTCAACACCGTGCTCTTTGAATGTTGATTTCTCGACATGCGAAGAGTTTCGCAAACATCCACGACAATTTGTTTCTCGACGTCAATTAATTTCTGGATTTGTTCTAAAGTATGACAGTGAGATTACACAATGTTAAATGAGATCACACGCCATTCAAAAAATTAATGGCACAAGGCCTACCCGCATCGGAGGCGATAAATGTCGGTGACCTAAGAAACTGACGTCCGGGCTGCCACCACACACGTCTCGATCGTATTTCCGAGCATGAATGGTGAACAGTATGTTTTGTTCCATCGGTATTGAAACATGCTAAAACGCGTTCCAGTGATGAAGCGCTCACAACTTCATCCAACACGTTGCCTGTATATGTTTTGAATGCTTGTTCCAACACATCTCCTGGTATCCTCTTTGAATACACAACAATTCCCAGGCTAGTTTGTCAGACGATACCAAAGATGTGAAATGAAAGCAGTCGCTGGTTAGGTACCGTTCCCGTCGTCAAAAAGTAACGCGTTGCAATGCGAAAACACGCTGCCTCAGCAAGTTTCGCGGTTCCCACATTCAACTCTAGCGCAGCAGCAACTGCAACAAAAATACACACAATATCAGTAGCTGGTCAGCTCTCGCGTTCTCCACAATCACCTGGAATCCCAATTTCTCACAAGGATGCATTTCGGGAGCAGGAACTGAATCTTCCCTCACTTCATCGGTTCCAAAATCAGTCTTCTTGCTCGGCTGTTCTTCAGCGTCATCTCCCTCTCGTTTGCGTTTGTTGGCAGAAGACCGCTGTGTACTGGCCAATTGAGCAGCGTGTCTAGCAGTGGTTAACTTCCTGGTCAGTACAGTTGCTGCCTGCTGCTGTTTCTGTAGTAATTATCAGCAACAAATGCAGCTTAGTCACGCCACAGAAACCCCACTTAATAGCCCTAATTAACGTCCAACGGACCTCTTTGGCCGTCTCCGCTCGAGCCTGCAGCTCCTTCAGCTCCTTCTTCCGAGCCAGCACAGCTGCTGCCTTGTTTCCTGCCTTCTGAACGTTTGTTGGGGGGGGTTCTGCCTCATTATCCTTCTCCTGAGCCTCAATTGGCCCATCATTCGAATTTGAGGCACCTTGAAGCTCGAGCAACTTCAGAAGCTTCTCCATGCGCGCCAACCGTTCCTGGCGCTTGGAAATCCAGCGCAGTCGCTCCTCCGCCACCTCACGTAGACGCCCCGGTGGATTTTGGACCGCCTCGGAGGCTACTGATCCCTCAGCCGCAGCAGCAGCAGAAGCGCTCACCTCCCGCCCGACTTCCATTCGCAGTGACAATGGGAATCCATGGTGTGGTGTACCTTTTAAAGCAATGTGGTACACATAATCATTTGTTTAGGCCAATCAGCGATTGTAACCTTTCGCGGGCAAAGATCGCGTTGCAGTCGTCGAAATACTGAGCAGTGAGCATGTCGGGTGTGCAGGTCGTGGCCGAAGGAAACCCGCGCAAGGGCGCGATGGACGTGGACGAAAGGGACCAGTGCATTCGCGGTGGGTTCTAGAAGGAAAAGCGAGAGGCGGATGTGTTTGGTGACTGATGGTGGTTTTCACGTGCAGATATCGTGAGCTGGTTCCAGCGCAAAGCGGATCTCGAGTCTGCGGTGGAGAAGAATGCTGGTGAGCGGCTAGAATACAGGGAAACAATCGTATTTAGGCTACTAGACGACTGAGTTACAATCGTGTGTGTTGGTTGGGTGTAGATATTGAGGCGTTGGAGAAAACCCTGGGCATGGAAATCCCGGAGGTTAGTCGGTGGACAAGAGAACCTGTTGATGTATTTTTATTAGTTTATGACGCCAGTTTTGTCGTGATTAGGAGTTGCGTAGCTTGCTGACGACGCAAAGTGGTGGCATTTGGTTTGATGAGTACAAGGTAGGACATGGGTTTTGTGATGTCAAGTAGTCGTGCTGGTCGCTGACGTTATATTGCTATCTCCATGCACTTTGCAGTCGCTGTCGGCTGATGTACGCCACCGACTATATGTAGTGTATGATTTCTTGTCCTTAATGTATGATTTGTGTGTGCACTTTATTAGGACATCATCAACAAAGCAGAAACGTTGGCGTCTGTCAAAGGCTGGGAGTCTTGGTTGGTCCCTTTTGCTGCAAACGTTGATGGGGCAGCTCTTGTGGCGGATACAAGCTCGAGGAACGCTGTCTTCGAATTTAGTGAAGATGGGAAGGGAGATCGACCACTTGCGGGGACGTTGCTGGAGTACCTTGAGACGTACCGAAACCGGCTTCTGTCCGGCAAGTTTGACTTCGTGGAAGATGTCGGCTTAGTCGAGCGCTCGCGGAAGTAATACTCGAAACTGAGTCATCCCCAACGGTATCTGCAAAATTGAAGTTGTTTCCATGCATATAAGCTAAATATAACAACTTTGATTCACTACCATTGTGCAGTACTAGAGTATGTATCAATGTTAGACGCTTACAAAAAGCCGTGATCTATTCAACTTGTTGCGTATTCTTTTCATTTCGTGGTTCTAATGTTCATGCGCTTCATATCAGATCCTGGCTTCTCCATTTCCACAGTGTCTGCATCCACTCCGTCCACTTTTCGTCCGTCGTCATCCTTAAGAAGGCGGTAGTGGCGGTGACGAAGAAACCAAGCAAACATTGACACGAAAAAGCCCAGCACAAACATAGTTCCGATGAGCCCGGCGATAGAGATGTCTTCGGCGCCCCCTGCCACGGTTTGATCAGCAATTGAAAAATTCAACTTTGCACCATTAGACTCGATACGGCGCGCGAACGTCCCCGTAGACCGCAAGGTGCTCGTTTCATTGACCAATTGGTCTTGCAGGTTCTCGACGATGTCATTGAGCGACTTTTCCCCGACACGCGATGCTGGCAAGATTTGGAAAAACACTACGATGCTACCGCGCTCAAGTGATGTGATTTCTAAGCGCGAGCGATGAATTTGGAGCGCAGATGCTACCTCTGTTGTAAACGCAAGCTCAAAGGCTTCCCTAGCCGTTGGTGAAAAAATCACTTCGTCGTAGCTCATTTCCACCTCGTACTTCACAACAACGCGCTTCGAGCCACATTCAATACCGTTGCATATGTCTGTGACTGACGGCTTGGTATCTGTACAAAAGTCATCCGAGGGTGCTTTTTGATTCGTAGCAATGTCGAAACAAACTACGTCCCGCGACCGCCGTCCACCACCGCAGCCACTATCGCACTCGCCCCATTTAGTCACTTGCCACACATGCTGAGCGTCTTCTTCGCTGTTCTTGGCACTGCAATCTGGAGGACTGTAACCAGGTCGGCAAATGCATAACGCATCCAACGAGTTATCGTCGATAGCAGTGTTACTGTCTGGCATACTCAGCACACGTTTTTGTCTGTTTTTACCCAAATTGGTAGATCTTTCATTGTGATAGTTTGGGAAGCAGGTGCCATGACCTGAACACGAAAGTCTTTCGCACAGATCCGGCGGATGAAGAGGACTAACCGCCAGAGACTTGGCCGACCACACGGAAACCCCGTTCACATTTTGGGCGCGGACCTTGAACGTATACGAGCGACCGTTAATTAACGGCTCCACAACTGTTGAAGTTGGTACGAAGTCTGCAGCAGCCGTAGGAGCGCTAGCATTTGGTACAGTTTGTCCCACAAAGTTCACAGAAGACGACGTAACTCGCTGCGTCCCCACCAACACGTTGTCCTCTTCATCAAACCATCCCACTTCATACGCCACAATATCATCTAGACCATCATCATCCGGCGCCTTCCAAGTCACTGCTGCACGTCCATCAAACCCCACGGCGCTCACGAGCGTGGGGTTCGACGGGACTCCGTGCATCTCCTCAGGCGGCTCCGTCGGCACCTCAACCTCCTGCGTTGCCGACCCTGAGCCCACTTGAGAATATCCATTCCTCTCTGACGCCTTCTCCAGTGGAGACTCACTCAGTGGCTGGGCACTTGCAGCCATCGCTGACAACACCAGCAAAGGCTCCGTCGCGACGGGAGAGGCCACGATATCGTACTTGTCTGTAATTGACGCAGTTTCAGCATCTGCAATCGCTTTCTCACTCTCCAGTTTTGCAATGGTAGGGAACTGAATCTCATCCACATTTGCGCTCGATGCCACGTCCTCTTCTCGCTTGATCGGGCTCGCGGAGCCATCCCCGACGGACCCGAACTCCACAGAAGCGCTGGCGCTGCCGCTTGAGCTGTGTGAGGCAGCAGCAGATACACTGAATATAAGCGCTAGCACCACCAAGCACCAGCAGCCTCGAGCTGCGCCACGCATGGGCTGACGAGGGAAAGCACGACAGCACTTCATCGCGACCAGAACTGATGGAAAGTGGCACGTGACGTACCGGTACCCGTACCCAAGTTTAATTTTTCTTTGTTTTTATTGGCTAAAAAGGAGTGGTCTGACAGGAACAAGTTGAAGTGAGCGATGGTTGTCAAAACTCAAAACTCAAGTGTTATGGTGTCAATCTACGGAGCGGATGCGCGGATTACAACGCGCATCACATTGTTGTCATTTCCGTCCGCGGTGTGTCCTCCAAACACATACATCGCGTCGTTGTAGACCACCGCCCGATGCCACGCACGCGGGGTCAGTGGGGGGTCGCATTTGGCCAACTTCCACGTCGGAACTTCTTCACCTAGACCAAGACAAATCAATTCGAACTATTAGAACTGTTAAGGTGCCTTGAAGAGCTTCACAGCTGACGTACCAGTACCAAGGTCGAGAACGTACGCGTCGCCTTTCAAGCACCCTGTGTTGCCTCCGTACACAATCAATTGCGAACCGATGCTGGCGCCGGAGTGCGTGTAGCGTGACGCAGGTCCGTGTCCTTGAGTCTCCACTTTGCGCCAAACACATTCGATGCGTTCGTTTGATGCCCCCTCTGTCCAGGTATGTCCATGTCAGCTCAACACTACTAACAAATCCAACGCATCCAAGCGTATCAATATCCACCAACCGATTTCAAACGCAAAAAGTTGCCCACGACGGTACTTTCCGTCATACCCGCCGAAAAGGTACATGTGATCTTTCACGACGCATACAGAGTGCGTGGAGGATGGCCCAGGTAGATCACCACGCGGTTGAAGTTCCACCCATGTCGGAGTCTCAGTGTCTGCTTGCACCAGTCACGAAAAAGTTAGAAGTGCTGATTGTTCAAGCCCTACACATGGGTATCAGTCTCACAGCACACGGACCGAAACGTAGTGCGAATGTGTCGCTGAGTCGCTGTGGGTGCCCGTAACCTCCGTACAGAATAGCCATTCCGTGTAGTATTGTCAACGAGTACCAGTATCTCATTGATGGTGGCGTTCCAGCCACGTCGACCTTTTCCCATCTCCACTCGCCAGACTCTGTAGCGCAAATAGTTACCGTTAGGCAATCGCAGCAACATGGTCGAGCAGCAAAGCAGTCACGTACTGAGGTTAAGCGCGTGGAGTTCAGTAAGGAACTTGCCGTCGATGGTGCCTCCAATAACATAAAGCGTGTCCTTGACAACAAATATTTGCAGAAGACTACCCGACGCGGGCGGTATACCGCTGATCTGCGGTTGGATCCAACGAGGCGAATGTTTCTCTGCAAGATCTAATATGTGTAGATCGTTCAGTCGGAGCTTGCCGACAATGCCGCCGACTACAATTAAAAGGCTCTCGAAAATAGTCAGACCACAGTCATACCGTTCGTCTGGAGGCAAACCCTCAGCCTTTACAGCTTCCCACTCCAAATGGGCAATTGAAACCTCCTCACGCTTGATCTTGCGTGACCTGACTTTCCGTTTGCCTGCTTGGCTAGCGGGAAACCGAGTGACTTTAGACGTAATTATGGGTTCTGCCTCCCCGGTCGATGACGCATGCACAAGTGAGCTCTTTCTAAGAGCTAGACGAGGATGCCGTACAGGCCCTGGGACAAAGTTACCGCTAAGCGAAGTTCTCGCCGCTACTGGAGGAGACGGACGCTCGTTGTCCGAAGACACCAAATCGTCAAGGTCGATCACATCGTCCAAGTCGCTCAGATTGTCCAGCTGAAGAGGTCCATCACCCGGATTCGAGAGAAGGTCATGATGTGTTCTACCATCGAACCCAGAAGACATGGCAGCGGTGATAGCTCCACTGCCTCTACTATTCGCGTAGTGCATTTGGTCTACTTGGATGATGGAGCTTTGATAAGGTAGCGATAACATGGCCGACGATGAGATCTGCCACAGCGAAAAGCACCATATACAGTGATCAGTAGCCCGTCAAAAATTGTACAGTCAACACGATAAACTCTTACTGGCAGGTGCAGATCTTGAGCATACATTGTTCGCATCTCCGTCTCGGGTGCAGTAGTGAGGTCACCCTTCCCGGTTTTGAAAATCTGCTGCGCTTGGCACAACGGACAGTCACCCAACGCAGCAATCGACTGCTGCATGCAGTAAAAGCACAAAACGTGGCCGCAGTCCTGACGGGTGGGCGTTTGCGTCACGCGCAGACAAATTGGACACGAGATGGTCGGAGGCCCCGGGGCGAGCTGCAAATGAAAATTGTACGCGGTCTCCAGCCCCTCCCACGCACTGTCGTCCACGGGGAAGTGTCCCGTAGCGAATAGTTCGTCGTCGGTATTGACCTCCGCGGTCTTTTCCTCCTTCTCATCGTACGGGCGCTGCTCCCTGTCTCTTGGTGCTGCTTCTCGGCCGAAACTCTCGCTGGCGGGTCGGTGGTCGTCCCCCGCAGAGGACGCAGCGCTGCCGTCGATCATTAGACGCCTCATGCCGAGCCAGCACTGGGCCAACCGACCCCAAGGCCACAGGAGAAAACCAAGCACCAAGCGCCGCACAGCCGAGCTGTCTCTATCAAGAATCCGATTGGCTGAAAAGGGACAGACTAAACACGCCGTTTTGCTTTGAAACACGTTGTTTGATTTTGTAGCCATTTCAAATAAACACGCAGAAAAGAGCCGGCAGGAATGACAACCCCCCGTTCTTGTTGACCTTTCCGCAGCCAGAGCATGTCTTGGAGGTGAATTCCTCTTCCTCTTCGCAGACAATCGTCAACTGACAACACGAGTAGAGGGTGTGCACAACTTTTTACTAAGAAGTTTAGCTGAAAGCAAAGAGGCATGAGCTACGTGTAACTCGCTCACGAGGAGTCTTCGTCGTCAATGGCGAGTCTGTTCTCCGGGTCATCGCAACCGTCTCCGATCGGGCAGTTCACATCGTCGTCGGGCATGTGGTACAGACACTTGCTGATGAGGAACTCTTGCCGGTACTTTTGCACGGCTACATCTTCCGGCACGTCGTCGATGCAGACCTCGAGGAAGTATTTGAACAGGAACATACCGCCGATGAATATCGTGAACATCCACACACGAGTCGCCATTCCGAGGTGATTGAAGAAGTCGCCTGTGAAAATAACAACACCAGCGTTGGTACACACCGATATGGCTGCGAAGGCCTGCAGCACCAGGTACCAGTATCCCATGCTGCGCACGTTACGCGGGCGGGGACGGCGCGACTCAAAAATGAGACGGTATGCGTCCAGACGGATCTCGAAGTAGTTGTTCACATACGAAAGCAGTGGCGCAAATGGGAAAGCCACCACAAACATGGTTGTGAAGCCGAATTGAAGCGCCATCTCGGTGTAGTCGTCGAAGGTGCCGTGCCAGTCGTACTGCGCCATGAACAGCTCGCGCTCAGCGTCGGATTGTTTGTACTCGTCCAAGTGGCCCAGCAGGCGATACTTGCTCATGTATACGAACAAGCGCGGGATGGCCACCTCCGTGATATTGCCCACGAATAGGCGGGAGCAAAACACAATGGCGAGCATGTACTCCAGCTCGTGCATGCAACTAACATCGCACCCCTCGAATCCCTCCTTCAGGAACGCCACGTAGAAGAGACCTGCGTAGTTGTTAACGAACTGGAAAATCACAGTCTTGACGATGAGACTGTTCTCGTACTCCATGTCCGTGCGATGATTCTCCTGGTCCACGAGCAAAACGGAAACGTAGTTGTAGATCTTGGTCATGATAGTGATCTGCACAACGTTTGCGAGAGAGGACACGACTGATCCGTACTTGTAGTCGTCCAGGACCAGCTTGTCGGAGTCGTTGCCCTTGGTCAGGTCGTATGTCAACATGAAAATCGATGACACAAGCACAAAGACGATCAGGATGAGGAAGGAGATGACGACCCAGCTGTAGGCAACACGCTTGAGCTTCTCGCGCGGAGGGTAGAACCGTGTGGACTTGCCATTGATGGGCGAAGGGATGCGCTCACCGTAGAACTGCGGACGAGGATTCACCGTCTCTGAAAAGTGTGCTGTGCCCCAGCGAAGCGTTTCTCGTGAGTTGAGTCGTTTCCAGTTCTCGAGGTAAATGGTCATCCAGACGGTCATGAAGGCACCAAAGATCGGCGAGATATACGCGAACACGGTGTTGTAGTCATCATGAGGGATGGAGTAACTCACGACGCCCGTCACGATGCCCACCAATGTTGGGTACAGCAGCCATTTGGTGTAATGCCCCAGATACAAGAAGTAGAGTGCCACCTTGACGCCAAAGTACTGGCAGATGCGGTCAAAGGGTTGGTTCATCGGGGACTTGTTCCACACGATCCATTTCTCCTTGAGGTTCATCTTCTCCTCCTCTTCGTGCAACGGGTAGGTCTCGACGATGATTTCTTCGTAGATCAGTCGGTCGATGTCTTGTCCAGCTCCTGTCTGGTGGTTCGTGATGATGTGCTCGATGAGGCTGATGCGGTCGGTGCTCGAGAACAGCGAGCCGTTGGGGCCCTTCTTGGTATAAAAGGGCTGCAAGTCTCGGGCCTGGAAGTACGGCGCGAAGATGTAGTCGAACGGCGAGTAGCGGTACGTCTGCTTCACGTCTCGGATCGGGAACGGCGCGATGCCGTACTCTGGGATACCGTTGAACGAGGCGCGGCGCAACTCGGCCGGGTCAAGCTGCAGGTGCATCTTGAGGTACTCGGCCTCGCGCCGCATGAGCTCCTCGGGCGCGCGGATCTTGCAGAACACGAGCTCCTTGCCGACGGAGTAGAAGAGGCGAAGGCGCAGGCCGGCGCCGCGCAGGCGATTGATGATGGTGTCGCGCTCGTCGCTCACCTCGATCACATGCTTGGGCGGGTTGGGGAATACGATCACGTAGTCCCAGCGGCCCGACGCCTCTGTCGTGGACGTGCCGTAGTCCAGCGGCACGCGCAGACGCACCTCGGCGGTCTGCGGCTGCGGGTATGGGTCCGTCATTTGAAATTGGGCGAGCCACGGCGTTGGGGTGGTCCTCGTCGAAGGATATTGAGAATCCCCCGATTTCCCTTAAAAATCAGGGATTGTTATTAAAAACGATTTGCACCGTGAATCTAGTGCCGATGCGAAATGCCAGCAGCACATGCATTACATGCACATGTAGACCCTCCGTGCGCGGCGTCATGCAGTGGTAATACATGTATGGAATGCTGCGTTGCTGTCGACCAACCATATTGGCGCCGCGGCCGCGTCCTCTTCTTGCTTGAACACGCCGACGATGGCTGCATCTATTCTAGCGTTCCCTGTGCCAGCTAGCGCTGGGCCGGGGTGAAGTCTGCGCCATCGCAAGAAACGTCGTTGGCTTCAGTATGCTCGCAGGGGGTATAAGACAGCGGAATGAGCATGGCGGTTAATGGGTCGCGCCAGTGCCGCCGTTTTCGCCACGTGGCGTTGGGCTGCGTCACGCGACTCAAGTCGTAGCGGGTGTTCGATCGCTCAGCCAACAACAGCGGCTCGGTGCTCACTCGCCATCTCTTATGACAAGTTCTGGCTAACGTTAGCAGGAAGATCCACGGGTGAAAGCAAACCTCTGGCAATCTGGGTTTCCGCCCACTGCAATGTTGCCGCTTGATGATCTCCATCCATGCATCCGCTGCTTATAGCGCTGCTTGGTCCCTTAATGCGAGCCTGTATCACGCCAATAGATTGCGACCAACATTCGTGACGAAGCGATGTCTTGTTTATGTTCCACAAGACATATCAGATGTAATTCAATGTATTATATCCGCACGGATAGAGGTCGTCAGGGAGTACTAAAGTACTTGTCCAAAGTAAGCTGACCTCTATAATCACGTAGAAGGGAATATTTCCATCCGCGCAGGTTATACGCTGTTCGCAGGTAAACTTTCGTTGAATTGCTTCAGAGGACTAGGTGAAAATGAATCTGAGGTGCATACATTTCGACCATCCAGCGGATGTGTTGCCTGCGACGCACTGGGTTACTCGCATTCGCGATTTGACTCGGCAGCTACGGGCCTGTGTGGCTTATGAGCTCCATCTCCAGCCTCGTGAAGCGCCGCATGCGGCGCGCCAGCACCATCGGCAGCGACGCCAGCACCTTCATCTCGAGCGTGTCGTCGCAGCGCGGCACGATGCTCGCGTCTCCGTCGTCGGTGGCCGAGACGCTCGAAGACTGGATGTACTGGCAGCGGGACGCCAACAACGCACACTGCTGGACGAAAGTGTACGGCGTGTTAGACAACGAGTTCCTGTGGCTCTTCAAGGGCAATCACTCGAGCAAAACCATGTTCTTGCAGATCGCGGTCTCGAGCGTCGAGGTGTCGGGCGAGCGCCAGCTGCGGCTGGTCGACCCGAACGGCGAGGACATGGAGATCTGGCTGTTGGACGAAGACAGCTTCGTCGCGTGGCGCCAGCGGCTCGAGGAGGCCTCCGCGCTTACGACGCAGTTCTTCCGCATCACGGAGCTCGAGGCGCGGCGGCTGCCGCGCAATAGTGCATACCGCGGCAGCCTTGTGACCTACCGCCGAGCGAGCAAGCAAGCGCGCTACAAAGCTGCCATCGAGTGGATGGCGACTCGGTGGAGGCAAAAGTTCGTGCAATCCACTCGGTGACCTGATTCCATCAAGCCCCAGGCGCCCGGTCTGCCATCAGCTGCGCAGCGGTGCCAGGACCGACTCCGGCATCGCATACGACTTCGGATAGTGTGACAGATTTATTTAAATTAACGACCACTGTGCGCGTGTGAATATTTGCAAGGCTGTCGAGTCTCGAGTCGAGTCGGCATGGGATTTGCTTTGTATTACGGCGCTTCACCGTTATTGCAGTGTCCGTGTTCATGTGCCCGGATACTTGTGACAACCGACGCTGTCATACAGTGCGGTCCCCGTCTGACGCGCTCTTTCAGCGGACAGAGCGGGCTCAGTTAGCCGCCGCATGTCGCGAGCTCTCTGGACATGGCACTTCGCAATTTTCACCGCTGGACCGCGGAGACAGCCACTTAGAGTACGGGGGCGAGTCAATGCGGCGATTGTCGTTGACAGCCATGCCGTCGCGACGGCAGCGACAGCAGCGCGCAAGCTTCAGCTCGGCAAGCGGCAAGTCCACGAGCAGCCTGCGCTCGACGTTCGGCAGCTTCAGCATGCTGTCATCGCTGTCCGCGTCCGTGTCCACAGACTCACTCACGTCGCTGTCAACGGCCACGAGCTCGTACGGCGGAGCCATGGAGGACTACGACGACATGGACGAGGAGTTCGAGGCCGAGGAGTGTTGCGAGCAGGGTTGGATGTATTGGAAGAAGGGCGACGACTGCTGGCTCAAGATGTACGCGCGGCTACGCAACGAGTTGCTGTGGCTCTCCAAGGGCGCGGACGATGTGGTGGCCGTCGTGCAGATCGCTGTGGCGGGCGTCCGCGCCACGGACATCGGCGGCATCGTCGCGCGTGGACCCGCCGGAGAGAGCATGGAGCTCTTCGCCTACGAGCGCAAGCGCACGCGCGACTGGATCGACGCACTGTACGTTGCGGCGCAGCTCACGCAGTCGTTCGAGCGCTCGGTGGCCGCTGAGCCGGCAGAGATCCCGCACCGCGAGGCCAAGGAGGTGGAGCAGGTGTACACGGGTACATTGGTCATTTACAACAAAGAGAAGAAGAAAGCGCCCTGGAAGCAGCTCTTGTCGACCACGCGTCTGCGCGACGCGTGTCGTCGACGACTCGAGAAGTTCGTGGACCGCTTGGACACTTCCAAGCGGTAGAATTTACGTCCCAGGCCTGGAGACCTCCAGTCTTGGGTGGCAGTGGGAAGGAAACGTCATCGATGCATGGCGACCGTAGTGAGCTCGACAGCTCGCAACTAATTTATCGACAAAAGTATATTGCGCACGTGTAGCTCTCTTCATGTTGTCGTCATGTGGAGTTGGATCGACGCGCTCGTCTTGGGTGGTCATCACGCCTAATAACTTGCTCCATACCCAGGACCCAGCGGCCTGGCGGTTTACCCGCTGGACGTATGTGCCGATTGTTAAGCCGGTCAGAAGTCCTTACTCAGGACGCCGCGGATAGATGACGTCGCTGTTCCAGGAGCGACGATCACCGATGGAAAGTCTACTCGAGGTGGAAGATCCTGCGCTGCCAGCGGATCCCGTCGTCCTGGCAATGAAAACTAGGCTGTCCACCGCAGGACAGATCTGCAGGATGCAAGGAGTGGAGAGCAAAGCAAAAGGGTTTGTGTGCCGGGCAAGCTTTCCTTACACCGCTTCGGTTTCTACGCGGCCTTGTGAGCGTAGAACTCGCCCGTCCACTTGTGCATGTGCTGCTTCTCGGTGGCACGGGCAGCCTTGAGCGGCTCCGGGCGGTTGCTGAACATGAGGTCGAGGTGGCGCGCGCCGCCTTCGATATGCACAGCAACCACCGAGTCCGAGTAATTCTGCAGCACGCCCGTGGCCGAATACGGATCGTAGTTTCCGTTGCTGAAGACGATGTTGCTTGCAACCTCCAGAAAGCGGCGCCCACCATAGTGAATTGTGGGCCACGCGATGCGGCCCACTCTGCGTGGCAACTCGAGTTGTCGGCCGAGAAGTTCCAGGGGGCATTCCAGAACATGTCCTTGATCCCGTCGGTAGTCGTTGGGCCATACAGCTCAGCGCAGTAGATGTAATCCACGGCGCGTGTAGCTGGTAGCAGTTCTTGTCCTTCGTACTGTTGTAGTAACCCTCGACTGTCTTCGAGAATGCTTTCAGCAGCTCCAGATTGCCATCGTCAGTGTCGTCAAAGCTGTTTTGCAGGTGCGAGCAGGCCACGCGCATCGGGTAGGCTGGCACTGTTCATGATGTAGGCCATGGAGTCGAAAGAGTCTCACGCGCACCACATTACCGCCTCGACATTCGCTTCCGAGTCCAAACGGGTGCTTTCACAGAGCGCCAACGCCTCTTTCAAGTTGCGTCGCCCACTGTCAGTTCTTCCGAGCGTTTTCATAGTTGGCCATACTCGCCGAACGTTTGGCACGCAGTTTGGGGCAGATCCAGCAGCAGCAGATGCATCGAATGTCGTGACTTGGGAATAGCCTCCAAGGTCATGAGGAACTTCGTCTCCAAAATACGAAAGGAAGGATAGGAGCAGACGCCGATTTGCCAACGAACAGTAAAGCAAAGAAGTCTCGGCAGATTCAGCACCTTCACCAGCATCTGACAGGATAGGCCCCTTCTCTTCGCTTGACATTCTTCTCCTGCGAGGTGATTTGTGCAATAGAAGAATGCGCGTGCTTCCTGCACTTGTGGATTTGGTGTGTACTGTCATGTTGAAGTTGACCGTACATACCGATCTACAAGTTGTTTACCAGGAACTGCTGCTGTGTTTGTACAAAGCGAGCGAGCCTTTGCTCGATCAAGCGTTCTCAGTTGTCATGCTCGCTGCTTCCGTCTCACTCACTAGCAACGGCTGCTTTATGCTCGTAAAACTCGCGTGCCCACTTGTGCATATACTCCTTCTCTGCGGCGCGCACTGCCAAAACGGAGGCTGTGTCGAGCTTGTTGCTGAACATGAGGTCGAGGTGGTGCGCGCCGCCTTCAACCGTTAACGCGATGACAGAGTCCGAGAAGTTCTGCAGCACACCCGTACCCGACCACGGGTCGTAGTTGCCGTTACTGAAGACAATGTTGCTTGCCGCCTTCAGTGCTTTGCGCCCGCCATACTGCGTCGTGGCCCAAAGCGGGCGAATCTCGATGCCCCACTCACTCTTGCAGTTTTCGTTGTCGGCAGTGAAGTTCCACGGAACGGGCCAGAACATGTCGTTCACGCCGTCAACGTTTTGTGGCTGGTAAATCTCGGAGCAGAAGATAAAGTCCCAGAAGTCCGAGTCCAGAGCCGACTCGTTGGAGGAAGCGCCGAGTTCATAGCACTCTTGGTCTCTTGTGCTGTTGTAGTACACACCAACTGACTTGGAGAAAGCAGTCAAGAGGCCCACATCATCGTCCGCAGCAAAATCTTCAGCCACGTACGAGCACGCAACTCGAACTGGGTAAGCGGGCAGCACACTGACGCCATTCATGATGTACGAAGACGGGTATGGATAGTTCCCCATCGCCATGTAGTCAAATGCTGACTTGGCCCAGTCCCTGACCCCCTCCACATCCATCTCAGACTCCACTTTCACAGAGTCACATAGCGACAAAGCCTTTTTCAGCTGTTGTCGACCGTGCTCCGTCTTCGCCAACTTCTTCATCGCCGGCCACATACGACGCACGTTAGGCGCACAGTTTGGAGCTGATCCCGCCTCTTCCGACGCATCAAACGTAACGATACGCTCAAAGGATCCTTTATCGAGCGGAACCTCATCGCCAAGGAACGACAAGATAGGAGCTGAGCCCGCAACGACTCCGTCAATAATGTGCGGGTACTTCATCCGGAACCATGACCCCAACATGCCCCCATACGAGCCGCCGAATCCAATCACAGGGATATCACGCTTCAGATCGCCCTTCAAGTATGTGATCAACACGGCGTAGTCGGCCAACGTCTGCTCCGTCGATAGGTACCGCATGTGCTTGGTCGCGTCCTTGCCGAACGGCACCGATTTGCCGAAGTAGCGGTGCTCCGCGAACACGAGCATGGCGCCGAACTCGTCGGCGTTCTCCCACATGAGTCCCGTGTGGTTCAGGTACAGCTCGACGTCGGCCTCGTTGCCGACGTAGAAGAACATGACACCCCCGGGTCGGAAGTGGCGGTCACAGACGAAGTATCGCTGCTGGTAGGTGGACGCGCCGACATCGAAGTGGTCGAGCGTCTGTGTGAAGAACTTCTCATCGCATTGGGCTAGCAGATTCGTCGGCGTCACGTCCACGTCGAGCGTGGGTAGTGGGCGGGTTACGAGGTCGCTGGCGACTGGAGCTAAGGAGCCTTTCCAGCTGAAGACCGTCGCAAGCAGCAGCGCAGGCGTCACCAGCAGCCCCGTGATGGCTAGCAGCAAGTGGCGTTGACTATGCTGCGAGTCATCGCGGCGGGTGCGCGTCAGTATCGGTGTCTTCTCCATTGAGGAGGGGGATCGAGAAGTGTGCCATGATGAGTGTTGAAGTGACGTTTCTAACGCGATAGAAACGTGGTGTGGTATACACAACCTGCATCCAAGATAGAAACGAACCTGCCCCCCGGCCGCGTGGAGCTTCATCGATATCCGAAAGCGGTCGAGAGCGCTTCCTCCGGCCATGAACAATCCTCCGTACCAGCCGTACGGCGGTGCACCTCCGCAACAGCAGCCGCCGCAGTCGCAGCCGCCGCCGCGCGCTAATGCGTTCCGCCCCTTCAACCCGGCGCAGATGAACGCGCCGCTCTCGGGCAGCGGCGGACCCGCCTTCGCACGCAGCGCCAGTAGTGGCCCACCCTCAACCGGCAGTCTGCACGCGCCGCCGCCGCAGATAGGCGCAGCCCCGCGCGGTTTCGCGCCCCCAAACCGCAGCTTCTCGTCGGGACCGGCTAGCCAACCCACGGCGCCTCCCCCGCAGCAGTTCGGCGGCGGCTACGGAGCTCCCGTGGGCGGGCCGCCCATCTCCCAGCCGCAGATGATGCGTGGCCCGCCGCCTGCGGGTTCCGCGCCACCGATGGGTCAAGGAATGCGTTCTGCCGGCCCGCCGCCGCCCGCTGCCATGAACCAGGGACCCCCCAACCCCCAGAACGGAATCACGCAGCAGTTCGCAACCATGGGACTCAATAACGGACCTCCGGGGCCTGCCGCGCCGCAGAGGGGCCCGCCGCCAATGGGTGGAGCTCCGCCTCCGCCCGTGGCAGGAGCAATGGCGCCTCCCATGAACCAACAACCACCACAGCAGCAAATGATGAACCAGCAGCAGCCCAAGGCTTACAACAGCAACCTGCCGAGTGGCAACTTCCAGCAGCCGAACGACATGATGGGCGGTGCGTCAACTGTGGTGATGTTGAAGAGGACCAAAATGTGCTAACCATGTTATTTTTACGTTTTGTACAGATGGATATGCAGGTCAGCCTGGGTTCCAGAACCAACAGATGCAACAGGCGTCGCCGATGACGGAGGAGATGATGGCGGCACAGTGCGACCCGCGCTACATGCGACTCACGGTGAACTCGCTGCCGCACTCGCTGGACCACGCCAACAAGTCCAAGCTCACGTACGGTATTATTATTCGACCGCTTGCCCCGCCGGAGGATGACCTGGATGTGGTGAACTTTGGCCCCACTGGCGTTGTGCGGTGCCGCCACTGCCGCACGTACATGAACCCGTTCGTTCAGTGGGTGGATAATGGCCGTCGCTGGCGGTGCAACCTTTGTGGTGTCTCGAACGACGTTGCCAGCGCGTACTTCTGCCACCTGGGCGCCAACCAGCTGCGTCAGGACCGCGAGGAGCGCCCGGAGCTGAACTCGGGCAGCGTGGAGATCATTGCGCCTTCGGAGTACATGATGCGTCCTCCTCAGCCACCGTGCTTCGTGTTTGTTATTGATGTTTCGGCCACTGCTGTCGCATCAGGTTCCGTTCAAATTGCGGTTGACACGATTAGGGAGCAGCTTGATAACCTTCCCGGTGCCCCGCGTACGCGGGTTGGCTTCCTCACGTACGACAGCTCTATTCACTTCTACAACCTGAAGGTTCGTGCTGCAAAGAGGTTTTTGTTATATTGGGTGCGTCGAGTCTAAAAGTTGTATTTGTCTTGAAATTTGTATGCAGTCGACGCTGAAGGCCCCGCAAATGATGGTGGTTGCTGACCTGGATGAACTCTTTATCCCCATTCCGGATGAGTTGCTTGTGAACCTGAGTGACTCTCGCGAGGTCATTGAAATGCTGCTTGAAACGCTGCCGGCAATTCACCAGAATGCCCGCTCGGCTGAAACTGCGCTAGGACCTGCTATTCGCGTCGCCTTCAAGCTCATGGTAAGCCCCTGGTGCATTATCAAGGGGACAACTACCAGGAACGGTACTTATATCTGGGATCTTTATTTTTGTGTTTTATGTTTGAACGAACATGTAGTCGTCGATCGGTGGAAAAATGATCGTGTTCCAGAACTCGTTGCCGTCGACTGGAAATGGTGCGCTCCGAAACCGCGATAACCCGCGTTTGTACGGAACCGACAAGGAGCACACTCTGTTGCAGCCGGTGGATACGTACGTTGCACATATGCTATTGATTTTTCCAGCCTCAGACAGCAACTGGTTTGGACTTACCTGTTTTGCCGTGATGCTTTTGGTGTGAATATTTTTGCTGCAGGTTCTACCGTACCAACGCTATTGATTTCTGCCGCCAGCAAGTCAGCGTTGACATGTTCCTATTTTCATCTATGTACACTGATGTCGCCTCCATGGGTACGGTGCCCAACTTGATCGTTATTTGATGCTCGTACCTCTCTTTGAAGCGATGCTAACTGATGATATTTTTGTGATATTTAGGTTCGCTGTCGAAGTACTCGGCAGGCCAAGTATACTATTACCCGGCATTCAATGCTGAGCGGGATGGGGAGAAGTTCCGCAGTGAACTGGCTCACTGCCTCGTGCGCGAGACTGCATGGGAGGCTGTGATGCGTGTGCGCTGTACGAAGGGAATGCGCCTCGCTAACTTCTATGGCAACTTCTTCTTGCGTGGACCGGATCTTCTTGCACTTCCGACGTGTAATGCAGACTCTACCTTCGCCGTGGAAATCACGCACAGCGACGCTCTTTTAACGTCTTCGACGATCTCCGTCCAGGCTGGTCTGCTGTACACGAATTCGGGCGGCGAGCGTCGCATCCGCGTGCACACTGTCTGCATCCCGGTCACAAAACGTTGGTTTCCTCACTGGACGATTGACGCTTGGTTTGTGCGTGCCGGCAATTTACTAACCGATTTTTCTTTTTCTATCCGGCTTCAGTATTTGCGGAGCTCTTCCGCCAGGTTGACCAGGATGCTTTGTGCAACATTATGGCTAAGAACGCGCTGGAGGTGGCGCTCAAAACCGGTTTGGACAGTGGCCGATCGCGACTGCAGACACAGTGTGCGGATATTGTGCGCGCCTACCGCAACTCTGGTGCCTACGGCGCAAAGCAGCCTTCTGGTTACCAGCTGCACCTTCCGGAGTCGCTGCAGCTTCTTCCCCTGTATATCGTACGTTTTCCGTTTCGACTAGAAGTCCTCTCTGGAGGGCTACGTCTGACTTGAGTGCGTTATCCCTATGCGTGCAGATGTCCCTGTTGAAAAACTCGACCTTGCGTGGCGGGACCGATTTGAACGTCGACGAGCGCGCGTTCCTGCAGTATGAGGTACGCCTGGTTGTATTGCTTCGAGCTTATCACGACGTGCGCTGGAAAAGGTTGACTAACACTGGGTACATGTGCTCTATGCAGTTGAACAACATGCCGGTCGAGCTGTCGCGGGTGTTCATCTACCCACGGATGTTCGCTCTGCACAACATGCCTCCAGAGGCCGGTTTGCCTGCCGCCGGCGACCAGGCTGAGGGTGCCAAAACTGACAGCGCTAAATCCATTGTACTTCCGCCGGTGATCAACCTTTCGATCGAGCGACTGCAGTGCGATGGAGTGTTCCTGCTAGACGATACGTTGAGTCTCTACTTGTGGGTCGGCCGTTCGGCCCCTCCCGAGCTTCTGGGGAGCCTTTTTGGCGTTCCTTCCATGGAGGGCGTGGACTGCAGCCAGGTAAGCTGCAGTTGTGGGTGTGCTCAGGGATGGGCACTGTTTGTTGAATGGCGGATGTATGGTTACTCACTCTCTCCTACTTCATTTTGGTGGTACTGTGCTCAGCTGAAACTTCTGGCCCCCCATGACGACACAAGCACCCGAGTGGACGCGATCCTGTCGGCTATCCGCGCGGAGAGATTGCCGTACCAGAACGTGGTGATCATGCGGGAGGGCGACCCGGCCGAGGGCCGCTACTTCTGGAAGCTAGTAGAAGACCGGGCCAGCTTCAGCGGCGGCTCGTACTCGTACTCGGAGTACCTTGGTCAGATCAGCCGCATGAGCATGTCCGGCGGCACCGGTGGAAGATAGATTGCAAAACCGACAAAATCAACACAACTCGTCGGACGGGCAAAGTGGTAAACGCGACGAATGCGAATGGATGAGTACCCTTTAGATACACACGTGCCCTGTGTTAAAACGCTGCAGCAAGTTCGAGTCGTGCGACCAGCAACCGGTATTAATATCCCGGCATGGCGGATAACATGTGACGCGCGATCTCTTGAGTGCCGCTTGTTCATCTGTCCAGGCATGCGGGATATTCTACTGAGACTTGAAGCTGTAATCGTCCGCTGTCGTGTATTTCTTGAGCCGAGTCGCGTCGCGTGTGGCTCGCATACGGGCTCTTTCCGTCCGAACGGGTGTCCTCAGTCCACGTGAAAAAACTAAGTAAGCAGCGACATCAGTACAACACGATGAAGGCCAAAGTCTCAAAGCGTGACAATACCCACCGTATCAGCATTACGGTCCAACTTGTCCTTGCAGAGCTTCGCAGGTACTGGACGCTGCAGCTCCGACTTCGTGGTCCAAGCAAGCTCTACACCGACATCTGTAAGCTCCAGACCATACACTTGTTGAGCATGAAAGCCTCAGTTACACATGGCAGGGATAGCAAGCGTGCTGGCCTTTCTCGGCTTTCCAGATCGCTGCAACAGCAGACTGGTGCCCGTCAGCACACGCTCTCCATGGCCCCAGACCAAGTCATTTGGTGAAAATCGAAAGTCGGCGAACTTGGTTCTGCTCTTGTCGGGGTGGAGTAGGCAGTTCATGCAAATGGAGTGCCCGCCTTCCAAGTACTCCATGTTCTCGCAGCAGTTCTTCGTGGCAGGGTCCCGAGAGACTTTGGGGCTACGTCGCTCGCGCGCGACCTTCGTCAACCTGCCGCTCACGCCGCGCATCTCGGAAGAGCTGCAGCGTCGAGGTGAGACGTTTTGCTGCGCGTCATCGACGCCGCGCGGAGTTCGCCAGTCGCGGGACTCGTTTCTGTCGTTGAGCAGCTCCACCTCGACCGTGTCGTCGACGCGGATCTCGTCGCCTTTGCCGCAGGACATCCGCATCCAGGGATGGATGTACTGGGCCCGGACCGAGGACAGCAAGGCCGACAGCCAGTCGGAACGGTACACCAAGGTGTACGCGGTGCTGCGCAACGAGTTTTTGCTGCTCTACCGCAACGACCAACGTCCGTCCAGGAGCGTTCGACCGCAGCCGCTGGTGCAAATCGCCGTGGCCAGCTCGTACCGCAGCGTGGAAGGCGTGCTGCATGTGGAGGACCCGTACGGCGAGAAGATGGAGCTCCACCTGTACGAGCGGCAAGACTACGAGACCAGTCGGTTGTGGGGCGACGCACTCGAACAGGCTTCGGAGCTCACCCACTCGCACTTTTCCAACTTCGACGTCAAGGTGGAAGACCTCTCGCGCGGCAGCGTGTACCGCGGCACGCTGCACGACTTCCGGCTGGGGCGAGAGAGCTCCATCCGCAAGTCGGTCACGCACATCAAGAACTTCAAGAGTTGGCACTCGCTCCGCAAGTTCATCCCGACGCGGATATCAAGTCGACTCAAATACTCCCGATCGTCGGCGCCGAACTGATCGGAGTAGGTTATTTAATTTAATTTTGCACGAGCTGCTTCCGCTCCCAACCGCGTAAGCCGTCCTAGCACTTCAATGGAAGAGTGCGTGGCGTGGCTTGTAAATATATTTACTGATACTCTTACTTTACATGGTTGTGCACTCGCTCTTCCTTGGTTTCTCTATTCTCTTGGGAACGGTCGAGCCTTCCGGAGGTGACCCACTGGTAGACCGTGCCAATACCGGGTATGTCGTAACCCGGCTCATGGTTGCAGTCCCCATTGATCCGTCGACACGCACACTGCGCTGGCTAGCCAACAACACGTCGGCATTGGCAGCCTGAGGCAGCGATTCTTGCCTTTCGACCGGTTTCGTCGTAGCCGAGTCCCCTATCGCAGCTTCCAACGCTGTGGTCTCGACAACTTCAAAAACTACTCCCCCGACTGACCGATCCATCTCGGTTCGAGATTCCCTGTTAGTTGCAGTCTTGGGACGATCCCTGAGGCTACCGCTGGGCTTTTGGATAGGCACAGGAGGCTCATCGGTAGAAACTGCAGGTAAACGATGTCTTGGTTGCTCATGTTCAATAGCGATCGTCTCTTTCAAAATTTGCTGTTCGAGCTTAGTCTTCAACAATTTGTTTGTCCGCTCGAGGCTTTCCAAAGCACAACGCAGGTCAGCATTCTGCGTTCGCTCAAATTCGAGATACTGCTGGAGAGTGACAACTTCTTGCGTTTTGTGCTCGAGTTCGAGTGTGTTCTCCGCCAGCGTTTTCTCCTGGACAGCGAGCTGTTCTTGAATTTGTTGCAAGGCTGTGTCCGGACTATCGTCATCCAGTGCCTTCCCCTTGCGACGTCGCACAGACCTCTTTTTGCTGAGTAGTGTGTTACGGCCGTTCGCATCAGCATTGTAGAACTGCACTGAGCCATTCCCATCTAATAAATCTGCGGTCGATGAAGTACTTTTGAGATTGACCGCATGAGACGCCACTTTGTTCAGGTTGCTGCTTGGCACGATCCCGTAAACGTTGAACTCCAAAGGCGAGTAGTGAAGAAATGCTACCAACTTGAGCGTGATTGCCTGCTCCACCACAACATGAAAATCGACTTTAGGATCTACTGAAGGTGAAGATGTTGGCTTCGACTTGTGCTCTATAGGCTCCTCTTGCTCTTCGCTCCCTCCCCTCCATGTAAAACTCACGTAGGCATCCTTGCACAATTTCCCTGGTATTCCGTGGAGAGATTCAATGCAAATATTGAGCCGCAAGTTTGATCCGATGAAGTCCGCAAGTGTAGGAAGAGCAAGCGTTCCAACATCTTCAGGACAAGTTTCTACTAAGCGATGCTGGCACGCCTGCCACTCGTGCGATAGAATGGTTGGTGTGATCTCGCACTTGAGGTTCCCACTATTGCCACCGGTGTGATTGAAGATTGATGCCGTCTCGTTAATCTTGCAACCAAACACGAGGTTCCGAAGGAAAACAAAACCTTTGCCGATCAACTGGGGTCTCGGAGGATCGTAGAATGGGTCACAATCTTCACCATAAGTGCTTTTCCAGGTGTCCACGTATGTCGGCAAGCGATTATGCTCAATGAATGTCTGGTACATTTCACGCATCACGTACACATTAGCATAAAATAGCTCGATGTCCCACATCACGCTTCGAAAGGTGCCTGCCTCCTGGAAGTTCACCTCCACTTTCAACTCGGCTCCGATCCCGGTACTGATCGCGAGCTCTTCATCTTCAAGAGTCTCATTTGTTTGTGCGAGAGCTTCCAGCGCGGGTCCGCAGGTAATGAGTCGCAGCGTGAACAGCGTTTCTTTCTGTAGCTCGTCAGCAATGGAGTTTGCTTCGTTTACAAGAGGAATTGATTGCAGTAACTGGTCGTCAAATTTCGCCCGCTCGACTCGCTCTCTTTCTTTTTGCGACCCAAGCACCTTGGCTTCTCTCATCTGCTTTTGCAGTGACACCTCCAGCTCTTTTTGCCTTCCAACCAGCTCTTGCTGCTTTTTCTCGAACAAAATCTCCGCTTTGACGAGCTCTTCCGCTAGTTTGGACTCTTGCTGCGCTAATTGCTCTGCCAACTTCTTCTTGTCATTATCACCTTCGGTTTGCATCTGGTTCTTGATTTCAAGCTCCTTAACTTTCATTTGTTCGTTCAAGGAACGGACGTGTTGCTCCCATTCCTCTCTTTGTTTGCCCAGCTTCTCCTCAGCGAGTTTCTGTTCTGTTTCCATCAATTCCTCCATTTTCTTCATTCGTGCATCCATTTCGCGCTTCTCCTTTTCAGCAATTGCCTCAGCTTCTTGCGTGGCTTTGACTTGCTTGCTGTTGAGCTCTTTCATCGCGCACTGCCAATCAAACCGGGATTCATGTGCAAGTTCTTCTGCAGTAGGATGTTCCAGCCGAGCGGAAGGAATAACTACACGGAAAACATTCGAGTTGCCAAGGATCAACCGATCGCAGTGATGAAGTTCCACTTCTTCCCCTTCTTTTAGAGGCTCTGCATTTATAAAAACTTTCGCCCCACGACAAGCAGCAGCGAAAAGCGAGGACTGTTTTGGTTGTGATTCAACCTTCTCGTCGTCCTCATTGTTCACTTGAACCACATTCGTTTGCTCTCGTCGTGTGATTAAGCAGTGCTCCTTCAAAATACCAAGGCCTCCAACGACAATATTTTGTTCTTCATCTGCGTCAATGCGACCAACTTTGTTGATACCAGTGTTGACAAAGTAGACGAGTTTTTCGGACATCTGCTGGTCTTCATTCAGGTTGAGGAGATGAGGATTCGTCATCGCCTTTTCCTTTAGCTCATTTGAATTGCTTACGAGACCAAGGACCTTCAACTGCTCTTCTCGTTTTCTAGCAAGCTCTTCCGTTTCCTTTAGTCGCTCATTCCACGTTTTCTGCAAGTAGCCGAGGCGTTAGTGAACCAACTTCAAAACCAGCAACACGAATGCACTACATACCTCGCTTTCTTGGAGCAAACGCTGATTCTCTTCAAGCTGCTCTCGAATAGTAGCTAGCTCCCGCTCACGAGCAGTATTTATCCGTGGAGTTCCCGTATCACCGAAATCGCCACCTTCACTGCCGCCACCATTATTCACTCCTCTAGACGGTGGGCGAGCGTCCATGTTTTCCATCATCGACTTCCGAAGCATTTCTAGCTCCTCTTTCAGTTGTCGGATGAGAATTTGATTGGGATCTTCATTCACAATGGCTTTGTTTTTGATTTGCTTGGCCCGATCGGCATATCTTAGCGTCCCAAGAGTTTCCTGTTCCAAACACCAAAGTTAGACCCCGTTACCCGTTTGCTGAATCTTACATTAGTATTCGTACCGAGTAGTTAACACTTGCAGGACTCAACGCAGCGATCATGATTGTTTTCGAGTTACCACCGAGTGAATCCTTGAGAAGGTGAGTCTACATAAAGCTGTCAGTGCAAACTGATTCATCCCAGGTAAATTGCGTAAACGTACGAGTTTGGAGTTCCGATACGGGACTAACACCTTCTTTCCGTTCGCAAGATCTGCTAGTGCGGAAATACAGTTGCCTAATGCGGATAGAGACTTCAGGTTACACGGTAAGCTCAATGTATACAGTTCAAGGCTAGTAGCATCAATAATCTTACCTGGTTGATAGCAGCACCTTCTTTTAATCGAGATCCCGTCGCACCGGTGCTTGCGGCTCGCTCACTTCCAGCAAGATCGATGAGATTTATGCGGCTCACTTTGTCCATAAGCTTCCCAGTAGATGTATTGAGTTCTGACTGCGTAACAATGATTTGAAATATTGTGTGTGCACGCGAGCTCGTGGCATTCATGTTTGTAGATGCTGTTGTTCGGGCCAGGATGCCAGCATTCATCAACTGTGAAGTGATAAGCGATAATTAGTTCGACACTCATAATTTGCACGGCGAAACGATGTAGGATATCCGCGCACCCTGTCGATTTCTGAGTACGAAGAAACGGCACTTCGAGTGAGGCCTTCAGCGTAGGGTCCTTGACTGGGGTGATCGCGGACCTTCAAATTATCTGAGGATGGATTGAATAAGTCTACCAGAACCAAGTTAGCTAAAGCACCACAGAGTTAATAAGTCATAACTTCTTACCTTTCACGTGCTCGTTGTAAATCTCCATCATACTGGCCTCAACTTTGAAGGTCACACCTGTCGTGTTCTCGTCGATACGCTGAAAAATCACCTCCGATGCCTTGGGTATGATGCCTTTGTCACTTCCATAACCTACCATCGAAAAAGACTTTCCGGCGCCTGCAGTGATAGGAGGGAATGAATACAGCAGCCTCCAGGGGAAAACAAATATTTTTTTGCGTACCTGTCTGGCCGTAGGCAAACAAGCTGACGTTGAAGCCATTCCACGCGTGTTCGAGGACCTGAATGCGGAGTACTGTCACTTTGACTTATAGGTATTGAAAGGCACACATTTTCGCGTTCGTACATACCTTAACGCCGATATCTTCCCAAACAGTTTGTTGAGAAGCATGCTCAGGCTCGGACGGTGGAGCAAAACTATTGTAGCTGTAGCGGTGGAGCAAAATGTCGGAGGTGAGCAAATTTGCCAGTTTGCACTGAGATGGCAAGGCAGCCGAGCTGCTCACCTGTAATCGAACGTGAACACCTTTTCCACATTTGTTTCCGGGTCGGTGATGATGGTTTGCTGTGTCTCTTTCACCATACCTAGCAGCAACAGTTAGCTACGGTCGCCGATAATACCAGGACAGCGACGACGTACGGATACACGACGTGCTCTCCATCGACTTCTCTCGCTCGTTGAACGGCCGGACCCGCACCGCGACTTGCACATTTTCAGACATTTCTCGCTACCGAACTAATCAACACCACGCCGTTTGCACGCCCAGCACACTTGACGCTCTCGACTTCGACTTCGATGCCCATAATAAATTATCGCCTCGTAACGGCGCCACGTTGAAACCGCAGCCAAACAGCAGCAAAAGACCAAGCTTGCATTGTACAAGAAGGAGATCTCCACCGAGGGCTTCCACCCATTCGTCTACAGCTCTTCAACAAATGACCCGTGCGCAAACTCTACTGCGACTGACGAATGCCGGGGGTGGTTCTCATTCAGACTGCTATACCAAATGTACACCACGCTCCTCCATTCCTGGATACCATACACCAAAGTCTCCAAGCTATTCATCTGGCAGAGCATACGCACTGCCAACGCAGCAATGGATACGCGCCTTTTGACCCGCGTCAATTCAACAGGCACTGTACCAGCAACAGGGTACATTATACTTGGTGTGGCCGTACGCAACCCATCGTGGCCCTACAATCGAGGGCTGCACCACCAAATCTCATAGAAACGCACCGAGAGGGTAACTTGCCTCGGGAGTGCAGCCGGCTCAGAATCGAAGAGGTCTCGGCGGTGGCGGTGGGTCACTGTTCCTTCATTTCGACGTCGTCTCCATGCTCTCGCTCGTCTCCGCTCCGCGCGCGCGTGCCGCGCTGCTAGCCGCTTCGCACGGCCGGCGTTCGGGCTTCCGCGTGCCTCCGCATGTGATCCGCGTGCTGTCCACGCGCCCGACGGCTGAAGTGGCCACAGCCACAAGCGCCAAGGCGGTGGCCACCGCAGCCTTCGATGCAGCCGATGTGACCACACCCATGTCGCTTAAGGAGCGATTTGAGATCTACAGCCAACTCAGCAAGGCGCGTCTCAGCGCGCTGGTAGTCATGACCACGGGCGCGGGTTTCCTCATGGCCGGTGGCCCCATCTCCTGGGGCACCTTCGCCGCTGCAACTGTGGGCACGTCGCTCGCTGCGGCGTCGGCCAACACGTTCAACCAGTGTTGGGAGGTGGAGCTGGACGCCAAGATGCAGCGTACGCACCGGCGCCCGCTACCCTCGGGACGCATCACGCGGCCGCACGCGCTGGCATTTGGAGCTGCCACGGCCACGGCCAGTACGGCCATCTTGGCGGCCGGATGCAGTCCGCTGGTGGCGTCGCTGGGCGCTGTTAACATTGGACTCTACGCGCTGGTCTACACGCCAATGAAGATGAAGAGCGAGTTAAATACGTGGGTGGGTTCCGTGGTTGGCGCCATCCCGCCTCTAATGGGCTGGGCTGCTGCGACGGGCACGATACTCGCGCCGGAAGCTGCTCTGCATGCGTACCTGATGTACTGCTGGCAGATGCCGCACTTCTTCGCGCTGAGCTGGCGCTCGCGCAAGGATTACAGCCGGGGTGGATACAAGATGGTGGCGTGCAACGACCCCACGGGCTCCCGCAGTGCGACACTGGCATTGCGCTACTCGTACTACATGAGCGCGATCCCGATCGTGGCTGCACTCACGGATGCCACGAGCTACATGTTCGCGGTGGAAGGCACGGTCGTGAACGCTTACGCTATCTACCTGGCGCACAAGTTCTATGCCAATCCCAGCAACGCTTCGGCGCAGAAGGTCTTCCTGACGTCGCTGTGGTACCTGCCTGTCATTATGGGCTGCATGGTGCTGCACAGCCAACAGTGGATGGACGACGAAGAGGTTGAAGCCAAGAAGGAGACCAACGTCTGGCGCGAGGCCTTTTTGGGCGAGGTAGAGAACTTCCAGCCGCAGGACGCTACCTTCGACGAGAGCTCCATGTCTGCGTGGGTAGTTGCCAAGGTGCGCGCTGTTCGCCACAGTCTTCGGGATTTCTGCATCCACGAAAACCTGTGGGGGGTCAAGGATGGCAAGCACCGTGCCGACGAGTCCAATGTGCTTTGCCCCGTGCATGTGGGTTACCAGGCCAAGGAGACCGTGGCCATCACTGCACAGGCTTCTCGAAAGGACTTATAAACGTCTTAAACTTGAAGAATTGTATGTGTAATGATGGAGAGCACCACCAACGGAGCAGCCAGACAGCGATAAACTGTCGATAACAACGAAAAAAACAAGAATTTGACGACAAGGGTGCAAAAAGCGCCCAGGCTCGATTCAGTCTAAGTTGTTCTACAACGCTGATCACCACTTTATGCCCAACGGATTCGACTGCTCCAGCTTCGGAACAGCGTGATATTGTGTGTGCAGCACCCCACGTGCTGCCTCGGAGAACGGAACCCCGCCCAGATACTTTTCGTACACGTACTTCACAGCAGGGTTGGCAACGGGATCTCGCACTTGCAGCTCCTGGAATCGACTCGTGACGTTGTCAAGCAATTTCGACGCCAGCAGCGTAGACTTCGGCTTAATCTGCCCACCTCCGTTCAAGCAGCCGCTCGGACATGCCATGATCTCGACGTAGTGGTAGGGGCACCTATTCCGTCGGATTTTCGTCATGATCGACTGAATGTTGCGGAAACCATAAGCGACAGCAAACTTCAGCACCTCCTTCCCTTCGACCACCAAGGACACCTCGCGGAAGTCAGGATTGCGACCAGCAACGTACTCCAGCGGGCCGTTCACTTCCACATTGAAGAGCTCTTTGGCTGCGAATCGGAAAATGTGCTCAAGCTGACCACCCGAGCTAGCGCTCAAGCTGCTACCCAATATGCTTGATCCGTCTTCTGATACACCACTCAGCAGAACCTCTTCCGGCGAAAGTGATGCGAGCTCAAGGGCTGCAAAGTCAATGTTCAGCGAGTCGATCAACTCGATGATCTCAGTGGTGGCGAGCACACAGTCCACATCCTTGGTTGCATCTTCGGGGGCCTGGAAGTCCTTTCGTGACGCCTCCAGCTTCTTGTCGAAGCACGGCATCACTGCAACGTGGTAGACTTCATTCGATGCGAGACTGTGTTCGCCACTCACGAAGCGCTTGATGATCGAGCCTGCAATCTGCTGTGGGGATTTAGTTGTGTCAATGAACGGGATAGCGTTCGGCTGCGACTTCTCGGCATAGCAAATCCATCCAGGGCAGGACGAGGCCAGCATAGGCATCGCTCGTAGAGGGTCCTGCAGAGGGTTGGCAGCCGTGTCGGGATCCAAATACTCGGTCTTTGCGGACGAGACAGCCACCGACGAGGGAGGTCGCGCCCAGATCGTCTTCTGCTGGTTGCGGTATCTGTGTAGGAACTCTGCACGCGACTCGATCAGCGCAAAGTCTCCGCTGCAGGTGGAGTCGATCACGAGGCGGACGCCAAGGTTGCGGAAGAGCGTCACGAGTTTGCGGTGCACCACGGCCACGGGCATCTCAAAGTGCGCGGCCAGTGACGCCCGCGACTGTGGCGAGAGTGTTACCACCACGCACTTGTGCTCCTTGGCGGCCAGCATGTCCATCATCTCCTGGTAGCTCTGCTGGGAGATGAGGACGGTCTCGGCCGACGTGACGCAGCCGCTGCACGCGAGGCAGTCGTCCAGCGAGATGGTGGCCTTCTCCTGCGTAGATGTGCGGATGATGTTGGGCTTCAAGGGCTGCGGCACGACCAAGTCCTCGGCCGAGAGTTCCGTCTGCAGCATTATCTTAGCCAGGCCATTGGGCTGCGCATCCGGCTGGGCCGAGTCCGACGTGAACAGAGGGTTTACGCACGCCTGCGACGGCTGGATGTAGTCGTTGAGGTCGCCGAGGAACACGGACGCCTACAGGAGAGAGGAACGGGTCAGATACAGACTCAGGCCATGCATGGGCACCGCTCACCATTGCTCTGCCGTTTCAATTGTGATGAGCTGTTCTGCGGTGTCCGGGAGGTCACTCATCCGGAGGAGTGACACGATGACGCAAACAGAACATCATTCTGTTGTTGGACCATTTTTTGTGTGTCCTGTAGCCATCGACGCTGGACACGTCACACATGTACTGTATTGGCCACGGCGGCAACTCCCACAGCGGCGCTAGCGACGTGACTGAACAGTGCAGGCCTTAGTTGTCTGAGCATTGGACATTCAGAGAGGGTGTGCTGTATCGCCAGTGGCGCCAACTGAATGATGCCCTACCCGGTGTCTAAAGGTTCATGTGCACAGCAGCATCCTTGTGCTTCGAGGCGTGGGCGATCTGCACGAGCAGCGTACAACTATGACGGCTGAGCGCATGCGGCATACCTAGCTTCTGTCTGGGCGGCCTAAAATTCCAGCAATGCAGTGTTTAGTCCCAAGCACTGCATTGTGGGGAATCCCAAGTTCGGATGCTTGAAGTGATCTTGCGGTGATCTGTGCACTGTGACGCAGTCGCCGTCAGCGGCAGGTATTGCCACAACTGCAACCAATCTGGTTGAACAATAAATTTTCGTGTGCATGTCTACCAATACGTGAATGGCACAAGATATCCAAGGATAAGAACAAGGATCTGATACGTCCCATAATCATTAATTTGATTGGTCTAAATCATCAAGATTTGCTAATATCCAGTGTGGGAGCTGGATTTTTGATGAAACTACAACTACGTGGATATTTTAGACAAGATCATTGGTAGAACAGGTAGCAACTGGGATTAGAGAATGATAGGCTTTAGGGTAGGACACTAGTGGTCTCCAGGACATCCGTAAAAGCAACCAGCTCAATCTCAATCACTTCTCAATTTGCTTTCAATAGCAACAACCCCTCCACCAACACCTTCACCTACCGACTCAAGGACCGCACGCCGGACACGCCTACCAAGACCTTCCTCGGCGCAAGACTGTTACATGCACTGCACAGTGTGCAGCCATTGCTTGAGTCGATGCGTCGACAGCACTATCCAACACTAGCAATGCTCACATTATAGCGTCCGGCGAGGTGTCCTGAATTTTCCATTTCATGCACCATACAATTTGCAGTCTGTAAAAGAGCCCGTTGTCGCTGTACATGTATGCTGAAAAGTTTTCGTTGACGTTCTACATGTATTGATTCGAAGGGTTGCATCCATGCCAACTAGTCTCCACTTGTAGTAATTCAAGGCGAAGACCACATAGCATCAAGCAAGACGTCGTGGATGCGTGTGTGCCTTCAAAATTAAACGCACTGCTGCGGACAGCGAGTAAGCGACAAAGTACCGAGAGGGTATCTCACGACATGAGCGTATCCGTTGTTTCCTATAGTTGCCCTGGTCCATCGTCCCGAAGTCAGGTCTCAGTTTGCAGGGCTTCACACGAATCGAGTGGGTCGAGTGAAACTGGCCGACCGCAGCGATGCCGTCGTCATTACCCGTGCGGTTGTCGACCTGCGGCCGCCCGGGGCCCGCACGGGCACCATATGCGCATTACCAAGGTAAGGCATGACAGCCGCAGTGTGCGTGTCTCCAAAGCAGTACCGTGAAGCCCGCATTTAGCGCAATTTTTGGGCATTCCCAGCAGCGCCCGATCGTAGCCGCATCCCTAGACATACATTTTTCAAGTGCCACCCACTGGCTCTTGTCGGGAGAGAGGAAAGACGGAGAGAAACGCCCGCATTAGCGAGAGGTCGACCCTCCGCGCGTGTGATATCGCTCTGCTAGTGGCACATCGACACAGTGGAGACGCTCGCCGCCTCCATCGTACCCAGCATCCAGGAGCGACATCGCAGCCGATTTCCAAGCTGGCGACGCACAGCGACGCGTCGAGGGCGGGGAATGCCAACATGTCCTCGGACGGCACTGCACGACTCAAGACGGCGCTGCTAATGGCGCTGGCGCTGCTATTCTCGCAGGTGGATGCGACCATTGACGACTTCCCGGCCTCGCTGGCCTACAAGTGCGAGGCCAACAAGTGCCTCTACTCGACGGACACGAGCGGGACGCTGTACACGGACCCCGTGGACTGTGTCAGGGACTGCCGCACGTCGGACCTGCAGAACGTGGACGAAGGCAGCGACCTGTCGGACGTGGCCAGCCTCACGGTGCAGTCGTCGCTCAACGGGACGTGCTCCAACTGCTCGCTCGTGGCCACGTCCACGTACAACTTCCCGCAGATGCTCGAGACGTTCGACCTCACAGCCGCGTCTGTGGCCGCGTCCACGTGCAATTTCTCGTGCGAGATCACGCTCAACACGCCCACCCTGTGGGTGCTGGAAGGCGAGACCTCCGACTGTTTTGCAGGCACCACAGAGACGGCCGTGGACTGCTCGCGGGACGGAAACGCGACCATCATGTCGCTGGATGCAGACGCCCTCGCCGTGCTCATGTCGGTGCACAACAGCTACGACTTTGTGGTGGACCACGTGACGACGAGACTGGGTCCTGGCACGTTTACAGAGTCCACGATGCTGGCCATAAAGTTTGAGGGAACGGGTTGTCTCTCGTCGTTCAGTAGCGACACAGGGTCGACGTCTTCTAGCACGCAGCAGGCCTTTGAGCTGGACCTGACGTCCGATTCGTACGAACTGGTGGGAATGTTCACGGACACGGCGATGGAAGCAGGTGACGCCGTTATTATGAGCTCGACGCCCGTGACGCTCAGTGTCACGAGCGGTGCGGTGCTCAGTGCAGGCGCATTCTTCTTACTGCGCGTGGCAAGCGATAACGAGGAGCAGTTTGGAAACTTGATTGCCAATGTGACGACAGCGTCTATGCTGCTACCGGACTCGGGAAGCTCAGCGTCGGTGGCTCTGGAGCTGTATGTTGGCGCGTCCAATGTTTCGTTTACCATTCCAGACTCGTTCACAGGCAGCATCCAGAACGGCGACACAGTGAACATTACATTCGGGACGTTCCGGAACCCTGCCAACATCTCGGTGGCGATTGACAAGGTGTACCTCTCGGCGTATCAAGGTCTCGCTTCTGCCGTCGATAACTCGCCTATCAAGTTCTACACACTGGACGATGCGAGCCGCTCACTCAAAGCTGCTCCGCTGGATATCGTGACGGTGGTGGTGTATGGCGCGTGTTTCCTGTTCTCACTAGTGATTATCCGGTGGCACGGCTTGCCATTGACAGTGAATACGCTCTGGACGGATTTGGTGGCGATTACAGCACTGTTCTCATTTGCTGCGGCTACTGGTGGATACCTTGTGTGGGTCATCCAGCCTTCCAAGGCGTATGTCCACTGGTATACAGCGCAATACTTCTTCAATACCGCGATGATTCTGTCGCTATGCTTTCACTGGGCAACTGTGCTGTCGTTCAAGTGCTTCAAGAAGCTTAGCTTCACGTCACCAGTCGTGCTAGCATACATCTTGATTAATTTGTGCGTGCTGGCCTTCATTGTTGTGGTGTCGGTGATGGCGGGAGATAAACTGGAGTGTGTGTATGACGTCAAGTCTACGTCGTGTTCGTCGGAGGACGAGTGCGCGCTGTCGATTGCTGCTGAGGGAAAAATTGTTCGATCTGCCATTGAAGACTGCGATATGGAGGCGTTCTACTTGGCTTTTGGCACAGGCTTCATTGTATACACGCTCATGCTTATGGTGCTGGGCTGCATGGTCATGAGCCGTGGACGGACGCTTATGCTGAACGAAGACCCGTCAGATGCGCGTATTCGCAAGTCTCTCACGATCTTCTACGCTATTATCGCCACGACATGTGTGCTTTACGTCTCAGCGCAGGTCATCTACATCGCGCAGTATGTGTCTCACAAGGGCGAGGACAACCAACTTTCGGACGTGGTGTGGTACATCTTCATCGTGTGGCTACCGCACAGCTTGCCACCGTTGCTGTTGCTCTTCTTACAGTGGAACCCAAGCACGGAAAACTTCCGGCAGGATGAGGCGCCTTCGGTTGATCAGTCTTCCAAGGAGGATGTATTCAACTATACACCACGGTCATCTGGCTCATCAAGTCACATGCCGTACTCGAAGCTGCTGCGTGATCGCTTAAGTATGGGCGACTCAATGCTGAACAACGATGAGCCTGGCAGTCGTTTGCGCATCATTGTGCGCCTCAAATTGCCGGCCACGTTTGATCGCGCCTGCTTTGTGTCGCTTGATTTCTACTCGTCTAAGGAGACGATCACCTCCAGCAACTCACTGCACAACATCTCGAACGCAACTGCCTGGAAATGCGTGGGAACCACTGAACCGGTCGGTGTAGTGGGCGAAACAGAGTCTGTGTTGACAACTGGTTCAACCCACGCCATTTTCCCATTCGTCGCCGTGCTTGAGGTGCCCGTGATCGGCCCTGCGTCCAATACGTTATTGCGCTTCATGGTGCACGCTAGCACTCTAGGAAAGCGCGATACATCGTCGAATTATTTGGATCGTTCAAGCTCCAGCTCACGTAGTCAAGACACGGCCTCTAACCCGCAGCTATCGTTCCAGATGACTATGTTCCATCCTGTGCTAGAGTTTGTGACATCGTCGCAGGCTGTACTAGATGCAGCAGCTAGCGGCCACTCCTTGAACATCCACCCATCGGACGATCACACGTGTGCGATCTTGGAGGAGTTCCCGTCTTTGCAGAGTGAAATCAACACCATCTTGATGGGCAACGCTAAGAACGCCGAGCTGAGCGTGCAAACGGTCATGATGCCTGGCGACATTTCGAACCGTGACGAGACTTCATCTCACAAGAATATCGGCAACATCATCCGATTCTTCCAGTACGATACGGAGGATGGCGGAGGCGGTCTTGTGGTGGAAGATCTGCAGGAAAGCGTCTATTCCAACGCGATTCCGCGCCAGCTCATTGAGTTGATTGCAGCTGAGCGTCAGGAGCAGGCCGACCGCGCGCGCGAGGACCTTCACAGTTTCCTCAACCAAAAGAAGGGCAAACAAAACATGGGCTTCTACGGCACACTGATCGGTCAAATTCAGGACGATACGGACTCTTCTTTGGCTCGCGAGTGGCTCGAAGATCGTGTGCGACGCCGCAAGGAGTATGTGACCATGCTCCGCAGAAACATACAGTACCTGGTGAACCGTGACAAACACAAGAACTACTTCAAGGCCAGCGTGGAGAAGAAGTCGTCGGATTTGCGATTCGTACCGATTAATATGCACATTCAGGACCTACTGATTGGGCCTACGAATGCGTTCATCAATGACGAGAGAAGACGGTCATCGAAGGAGGTATCTGCGTACGACTTCACGACTGTTGGTGCACCGGCAGCACACGTGTACAAATTCAATAAGGGCGGCATTCTGTCCTACCAGAACAGACGCAAAAAAATGGAGGCCAAGATCGCAGAAGCCGACCTTGACCTGTCTAAGTGGCCTGAGGAAGTTCGTGAATACGACGATCTCAAATGGGACTTGCAGCTGCGTATGGACTGCGCATTTGCCCAAGCGATGGCGTCGCTCACATGTAGTTTCGTGCGAAAAGTTGAGGTTGCAATTCAGAATCCGGACGTCGTTCGTGGCGAAGATATGCTGCGCCAGTTCTCCAGCCTGGGTTTCCTTTTCCAAGTGGAGTCGCTGCTGTCTACACATGGCAAGGAAATCGGCATGTTGGAAGACATGGCGGGCTCGGTGGAACATTTGAGTTGTGTGGCGTTTGTGATTCAAGATGTCCGTGACAAGCCCATGAACCGTTTCTCGTTCCGCATGTCACGCCGCAAGGATGTGGCTGACGAGGCCGGCGTTGTGAAGGTCACTGTCTCAAACAAGACGGGGGCGAAGCGGTCTCACATCAAGTACATCGTGACAGTGCAAGTCGCCACCAGCGAAGTGGAGCTGCCCGAGCGCCTGGCTGCTGGCGGTGAGATTCATGTGACGCCTGTGCTATTCTCGCAGGGTATCAATGAAATGCAGACGATTGCCAATAACACAGAGCGTGCGAAGACGGAGCTGCAGGATATCATCAACTTCCGCAGTCTGAAGCCTCTGAAGGCGTTTTGCGAGAAGTACCGTCGGCTTGTGGTAGCTATGCCTGCCAGCGGCTTGAGTGGTTTATCATCCTCCAGCCGTGGTCGTACCGGCTCGCATCGCTACAAGACCATGTCGACGGACTCAACAATCGCATCACCTCTGCATCTCACGCAAGATGAAGTAACACAGGAGCTGCGTGGTCTTGAAACATGTATCAACGAAGCTGCGCAGAGTCTGGTCAAGACGAAGCGCACTGAGATTTTGAAGCGGTCTTCCGACCTATGTCGGGAGCTTGGTGGTGGACGTGTCACGGTATGCAAGAGTGCCAAGGACCGCACAGCCATGTCTGTGACATTAGAGCAGGTACGAATTTTGCAGCGCCATCACGACCTGCCGGAACACCGCGTTCCAGCCACGGTTTCTGTTATGCGTAGCCACGGTGTGCGTATCGAGAATGCGCTCAAGAACACGGGCAAGCGCCAGTTTGCTTTCAACAAACTGCAGCGATCGCTGTTGCCGGAGGATTATCGTTGCCCAGACCAAGTGGGTGGCACGGGCAACGTCAGTTAGAGCGTTCGTGCTGCCACAGTGGAAGAGGTCGGAAGCTAAGCAAGTCCGCAAGGTATACAGATCTAATAGTAATTTTGTGTTTCCATCTCGATGGTGTTGGCGTTGACTAGAGATCGTTAAAGTTCATTTGAGTGACGAAGGCTAGAGACTGACTGGGGTTGGGCCCTGGTTTAGTGGAGCTCGGCACCTCATTCTTCGCCTTGGCGAAGAAAAGGTCGGCACCATGCTTGGTCGGCGAAGTGGCAAGGCGAGCATCGGCTTCGAGCTGATTGCGCTTTCGCAGCTTGGCCATCATCTCCTCGTCCGAAATGCCCTTCTCCGCTGCCACCTTCTGCTTCTCCACCAACTGCATAAATCACACAGCACTTTAAGCCTCAAGATGAAACCCAAACATAAGCAAATTAGCCCCTGTACCTCTTTCTTGCGCATGACTTCGGCGAAATGACGAGAGCTGCTCATTTTGAGGATATCCCGCGACGGCACCATTACGCTCAGCTGCTGATCATCAATATCCGATCCGACTGCAGAGACTTCGGAGCGTGCTGAATTGGGTTCATCATCAGGGATAGTCAAGCCAATTCGAGCTGCCATCAATGCAGTAGACGGCAGAGCTCGTGATGCTGGTCGAACACGAATGTTGTTTTCGTGAAGGTGAGGATCATTATTTGCTGTTGGCGACCACATCGCGTGGCCGTCTTCCAGCAACTCAAGGTGAGCATTATTACCATTTTCATGGTTGTTACCCTGCGAGTTGTCGTCTCCAGGCCCATTACCGTCCACCCCGGCTCCATCATACCCACCGAAGCTGTTCACGGATGAATTGGACTGACCCACGACTTCTAGGATTTTGGTTAGCTTCAGCTCAGCCATGACCAGGTACCCTGCGTGCTCGCCACCTGACATCAATGACAGCATCGAATTCGTCGGTGTCATGCCGCTCGAACCCGTCCCATTTCCGGCTGTGCTTGCTGCACCTCCAACCCCAGCGGTGTTATCACCGATTCCAGTTTCTAGCACGTCGTCAAAAGCCTGGAGCCGCCGCGCCAACCCGAACGATCCTTGCCGAACGGCTGACATGACACCGTCCAACCGCTCGAAAGCCGATTTATTCACCTTGAGTGCAGCCTTGGCTTGTTGGATTTCGCTTTCCAGCGTGTTGTACACTTCGCGGTTGAGTTCAATGCCTCCGATACCAGACGCCTTGAGCTCATTGAGTTCCTTGAAAGCCTCCTCTTTCTCTTGACGGACACTGATGAGACGTTCCTCAGCTTGAGTTTTCTCCTTGTCTAGAGATACGCTGGTAGCAGCTTGAGCAGCAATCTTTTCAACGACCTCCCGCAGAGTCGAGGCCCCCATCGCAAGCTTGAGCTCCGCAAGAACCGCCTCAAAATCAGCGTTCTTCTGCGACTTGACTAGATTTGCAGCGTGTAGTGCCTCGTTGGCACGTTCACGGTTCTCGATGCAGCGCATTAGCCGAGCTTCTTCCTCCGCTGACAAGTCTCCACGCATTTCAGCTACCATTTCTGCACGCTCTTGGGCCCTTTGCAATCGCCACGACTCCATTTTCTGCGAATTTCGAGCACGAACCTCGTGATCTCCAAGCTCTCGTGCGCGTGTCTTGCGTTCCACCTGGAGTTGTAATTGAACCTCTTGCAAGAATTGAACGGCGTGGCTCTTACCGACCTCGAGCTGTCTGCAAAGCATTTTCACCTCTTCAACTTCGAGCTCACTCGTGTCGACCGCCGCAGCCATACCAGTTAGTTGTGCATCCACGCGCAGTTGCGTGGTTTGTAAGCGCCGAATCATGTGTTCCAGCTGCCGCCGCAAGTGCATTTGCTCCTCCATGCTACTTGTGCACTGTGCAATCTGCTGCTTGATTTGTATATTCTTCTTGGATACGGGGGTATCTTGCTTCTGCATACGGCTAAGCGCTTCATTTTCCAATTGCAGAACGCGTAATTCATCCTACGAAATACAACAACAAGAGATTAGTGGTTGTCGAGATGCAGCATTGGACATTCACGACTTTATATCCACTTCTCTGTATCACGACGTACCAATAACCCGTGTAGCTCGCGCTGCCTCCGATCCACCATAAGTTTGAGTTCGTTAAATTTCCTAGCGTTTTGATGAACGCCATCTTCCAGACTCTCGATGTCACGTTGACTTGAATCGGTCTCTGGCGCTGCACTGCTTCCGTTCCCCTCGTGCAAACTTCGGTTTGAGCTGGTTAGTGGCGAATCTCGCCCAGGTAACATGATAGGTGTGCTGGTCTTACGCACAGCCTCCATTAGTTCGCGCTTGTGCGTGATCTTCTTTAGTTTCTGCGTGACGAGCCCGCTTTTGCCCCCACTAATGCCATTACCAGCGTTATTACTCGAAAACATTTCATACGCTCCCTGGGTAGACGTCTCTGCTAGCGGAAGTAGCCTCATTCGCCCAGCTAGTCCAGTACGCTTCTTCGGTTGTTTTTCATTATTCTTCAAGGGGGTGTTCTGCCAAACGTAGTCACGTAAGCTTTCGAGAAAATACCAACCGATATCACTAACTGGTGGCACGTACGCCTGAGATGTCGGAAAACTCGCTGGTCATCTTGATGGTGGTGTGTTTGGTGCACGTCCGCTGTTGCTTCTCGTAGATGCACCCGACAGAGCTAGCGTTCCATGTCGATTCTCAACACACAAGGCAAAACGCTTGAAGGCCGGGACCCCAAAATGACAATTGAAACGACCACCGCACAAACTTGCAAAAAATAACTCGCTTGAGTGAACGCAGCTCGAGATGATCAGCATTTTCGCTACCATTTCCAAACACCCTTCAGGATGGCGGCATCCCCCAGCAAGAAAAGCTTACAAGCGCCTATCCAGAAGATGGAGCGAGACTCGGCTAGCAACATTTGGACAATTTGGTATGCGTCGCAATTTGGCAGAGTGGAGCGTGTTCGCTCACTTCTGGATCGCAACGCTGTTGCCTCTATTGATGTCCAGGAATTTGTACGCAAATGAAAGTTGACGTTGCATCCGCTTGTTGTGTATCTAATCCTCTTTGGATGATCCCAGCGAACACGCTGGAGTCCACTGCACTTCGCTTGCAGGTACGGTCACAGTTCCCTGGTAGAGCTTCTCGTTGCTCGAGGTGCAAGCGTGGATCTACAAGACTGGGTAAGATGAGAAACAAATAATTCAACCACTACTTCATGCTCACTTTGACTCTTGTCCATCGCAGCTTGGAAATACGCCCTTACATTTGGCGGCTGGGTGGGGAGACCTGCGGTGCGTCACGTTGGTGCTGGAAGGTGGTGCTGATGTTCGGCGACAGAACAACGGAGGCGAAACCCCACTGAGCCTAGCAACCTCGTTAGCCCACAAAGATCACATCCGATTGCTGAAAGACTGGAAACCGCTAGGTTTTAGTGCTGAAGGTTCTCTTCAGATGGCAAACCTGGACGATATTTGTTTTCTCACTAATAGGCACTTGTCTGCACAGAGTTGGCCGAGTATCGACAGCAACTTATTGCTAATGACACCACGCACAAAGAGTGCGAGCGCGCTCTCGCAGAAGAATCCAATCCAATTATTCGGTTAGAACTCCAGGCACTTCATTTCAAGCGGAAGTGCTTCGGCGAGAACCACCCCGGACTTTTGGGGACATTCAGCAAACTCGTGAACCTATACATGTGAGTTATCTCTGTGAGATGGTATGTTGGAGGGCGAGGTCTGATAGCCAATCTGGTGAGCTAGAGACTGCAAGAAAGTGGCTGATGCCTTTGCCATGGCTGATCACGGTCTTACATTGTGCGAAGCGACACACGGTCGCACTCACCTGGAGACGGCTCGATGGGTCAGCGTGCTCGGCGAATTGCTTCTACTGCGTGAGAGCTATAACCAAGCCATTGATTGCTTTACGGAGGCGTGCATCACAATCACTGGGTGCGTGCTATTTCTCCGTGAGCTTTAACAACTTCATATTTGTTTTTCTTACTCATGGACTCTGCCTTCTTTCCAGTTTGAAAGGAGAGACGGATCAGGAGACGCTAATTGCACTGGAAAACCTAGCGATCGCGTACGAGCAGGCGGGGAAGATGGAAGCTACTGAAACACACTTGAGGGCGCTTTTACTTTTATTTACTGAGCGATATGGCGGTGGCTACAACGCGAAGCTATTCCATTTGACTGTACGCCTGGCTGCAGTTCTTCTTGGTCAGGTAGGCAAAGCTAAGAGATATTTTTTAGCATTGTCGGCCAAGTAATGATTTATTGTTGTATTCTTTAGAAGCGAGTGCAAGAAGCGCGTAAGCTGTACACGCAGTGCTTACTTCACGCCGAAAATCTGTTTGGAGTCACAGACGACTACACTGTAGTGTGCACCGATGCGTTGGGCAAATGCTGCTTCTTGGCCGGCGACTTCCAGGTATGCTAGCACAGCAGGCATACATACATTCACCTTTGGATTAACTCGCGATTGGTGCAGGAAGCGGAGACGTATTTCAGACGCTCGCTCGCTGGAATGATGAGATTACCAAGTCCGAGCACAGCCGAAACCCGAGAAACACCGTTATCTCCATCCAGACAGGATCAATTCCGCCGTGCGCAGAGCAACCTGGCGATGGTGGCGGTGGCCGCAAAGTCCACCCAAGCAGTACACGCACAACTTGAGCACCTAGGGTACACGTTGACAAAAACAACTGGTCATGTGCAATAGGAGTCTTCTATTTTGTAGAGGGAACTTGTATTCGCAATGGCGGTTGCGCGTCACAAGACACCGAGCTCTCCCCGCATGGTTGTTTTACACCCGCCATTGCAGCCTCATCCTACTGCTGTTCCTCTTCCTTCTGCTGCTGCTGCTGCTGTTGCTGTCGCACCTCCATCACTGCAGTCGGGTTCGGGTGGTACTTGGACGGGTCAATAGCACGGCCGCCTCCCATGGTCTCCTTGTCACTACGGATCGGATCGGCCAGTTTGCCCTCGTCCTCGGCAATGCTGCCCAGGCCAGACGACTGCACGTCAGCCGAGTAATTGTCCACCTTCATGTCTGTAATACCCAGCACATCGTCCTCAAACTCCGTGCGCGTGAACTTCTCAGCAGTCATGTACGGATCGTCATCAGCAGTGCCAAACGGCGAGTAGATGAAGCTGTTGGCCAGCGGGTCCTCCAGAATGAGCGTGAAGGGTTCGGCACCGCGCTTCAGAGCATCAAGGCGGGCCAGCCAGGCGTTCAGCAGCGAACGACCACCGTCACTGTCACCAACAGCGAACGGGTTGCCCTCCTCAATGTTCTGGCGAACCTTGTCAAGCAGACCCTCCACGGTCGTGTACAGTCCACCCAGCGACCCGTGTGCCATCTCCAGCTCAATCTCCGGGATGTTCACACAAGCCGAGTCGGACTTGAGGATATCGCGATCCAAGACGTGTGGGTCATTGCTCACATCCACCTTCAGCGTCATGCGTTCGCCCTGAGGTGGGATCGCGCCACCGGCCTTGACCTCGTTGGTCTTGAAGCCACAGGCCTCGCAGTTGAACGACATGATGATCACTTCCTTGAAGTGGGGAATGTCCGTCATACACATGCACGAAAACCCCGGAGCCTGGCAAGCGAAACAGTTTGCAGGGATCTGGATCACCTCCTTCTTCGCGATGTTGGCCTCCTCCACGAACTTGTCTAGGCCTTCGTTACGGTGCGGCAGCACGCGCGGGGCCTGCGAGGGCGTGTCGTGGGACATATCGGGCTGCAGTCCGCAGATCAGGTCCTGCTGCTCCGAGCGGTAATAGTGTGTGACCTTCGTCTTGGGGTCGGCGGCAGGTGCGTGTGGGTTCTCAATGTGCGAGTTACCAGCTGCAAAATAAGTAGCAAACCCACAACGTTGTCAGTCTCGAACCAACCAGCATAAACCACCAGCCTCACGTACAAGGGTCGTCTAGCACGATCTTGTAGGGCAGTGTGATACCGGCCGACATCAAAGCGAGCTTGGCGATAAACTCGTCGATCTTCTCGGTGGTCTCGGGGTCGATCTCTCGGCGGTGGTCCTGGTTCTCGCGCAGGTCCTCGATAGCCTTCTGGAGCACACCCTCGATGGTGTTGATGCTGCCGCGCTGCGTTTCGCGCGGGATCTCAAAGTCGAGAGCCGGGAAATACACGACGCCCGCGTCGGCCTTGATGAGTTGGCGATTCAGGTCCTCGGCGTCCGTTACTTCGAGCTCGATCTTGGCGCCCTGCTCCTGCACCTTGCCGCCGAACTGCACCTCGCTGTTCTTGAAGCCACAGTGCTCGCACTCGAAGGACATGAGGATCACCTCGCGGAAGTACGGGATCATGGTGAGCAGCAGCTTGGTCGTGCCGTCCTCGTGGCAGTTCATGCACAGACTCTCCATGGTCGTGACCTCGGGCACGTCGTCCTCGGCTTGCAGCGCGTAGATGGATGGCGCATTGGTCTCGTCCACGTCCGGGAGGTGGAACCGCTCGTCCACGTTGGGGCGCGTGCCGCCCAGCACGTGCGGCGCCTTCTCCGACATTGGTATTGGGTATCAAAAGTGCGTTTGGCTGGCCAAGGCACCTTCGCCTTGCCGCAACGTAATCCAGCGGTTACGTTGCACCACCAGATTATTTACACGAGGAATGCTGATTCTGAGTCGGGGACTATTTCTGATTTGAGATACATACACTCTGATACCAGACTAATTCGGCGCCACCGACAGCGCAGAAGCTCATGAAACGAAGCGTGTACGCCCTGTTCTTCCCCACGAGCAACAACACCCGGTCGCTCTTCATATTACGCCTGGGAAGGATCAGAACCCCACCACTTTGACCCTCTTGGCGCCCGAAACAGACCCCATCGACTACCACTTCTCGAAATGCTACGACGAGAACACCACCCAGCGCACACTGTACCAACAAGAGATTTCTCCAGCTGTGAATGGCGTTTTTGCCGGGCTGGAGACGACGGTGTTCGCCTACGGAGCTCCCGGCGCTGGCAAGACGTTCACGATGGAAGGCAACGAGCGTAGCGTCGGGATCATCCCGGGCTGCATCCGAAGACTGTTCAGAATTGCAGACGAATTGCACTATGTGTGCAACGTTTCAGTCACTTATATTAACGTGTTCAACGACAGAGTGCAGGATTTTACTGGCGACGGAGACATCTGATGGATCTGTGGACTTGCTCGGTTTGACCGAGTCGCGCGTTGGTAACTTACAGAAGTTTACAGAGCTTTACAAGCGTGGACGTGCTGTGTCTGCAACGACACTTAAGCAGAAGTCCTGTTGGAATCTGAGTATCTTAACGGTGCGAGTGCTCACGAAATGTAAGGCGGGTGGTGAACCACAGGATGGCAAGCTGCATTTCATTGATACGGTAGGATACGGCGTCAATAGGGTAACCGGAAACAGTGGGGTGAGTCTGGAAGAGAGGGGTGAAAGCGACAATAGCCTGTCAATATTGAGGAAGGTTATTGCGCTGACCAACGCGAAGGATACTAGCGGGGCTTGTAGGCCACTCGGCGAGAGCAATCTCACGCAGCTGCTACGGAGTAGCTTGGATGGATGTGATCGTACGATTATGTTGTTCAACGTGTATCCTTCAGCAACTACGTACAGGGAGACCGTGCAGACTCTCAGCTGTACACGAGAAGCTCAAGATGATTTGTTACCGCAGGCCGTGGCTGGTTTAACCCCGAAAAAAAGTATTCCTGTGCTGGACCTTGCAGCAGATTACTGAAGTAATCCCCGTCGACACCAGCTCTAATCGTCAGTGGGAATGATCGTACCAATTTTGATCGTACCAATTTGAAGAGACCGATTCCAAATAATGGACATGTGGTGTCAACTCCTAAGGTTACGAAGCCTGCCAAGAGCAAGAAGCGCCTCATTGTGTCTCCTCCAGTTGTAGGTCCAGTGCAACGAGTATTGGTAGCAACAAAAGACGATATAAACAACGACAAGGTCGAGATGTCCATGGAGGAGAAACTACTGCGATGGAAGCAAGGGAAACCGGCCTTCCCTTGCAAAAAGAGAGGGTAAACGTTCGCTGTCGGCGGTATCAAGAGAAAGCTGGCCGAAGCAAAGACTATTGGGCTTAGCAAGACGGCCTCGGTTAGGCCTCTGGTCCTACATGGCAGTGTGCCACGTAAGAACCCTCGAATATCTGCTAACGTCGACCACGAGACGCCGACACTAGCGTCACCTCCAACGCCGACAGTATCCGCCCATAATTCGTCCGTCAAGGGGAAACCTCGTCTGTCGAAGTCAAGGAATTACGGCAAGACTACCAAGACGTCTCCAGAGGCACGAGCTCCAGATAACGGAAGCGCCCAGAACCCGATAGCGATCAAAAATGACCGAGAGATGCCTGTCTCCATGAGCCATGAGCCGTCAAAACTAACTCCCGTTTTGAAGAAACTATCACCCGAGCCGAACAATTCGTTCCTACAGCCCACGAAAACGTTTGGAGGAGACCCGGCCCTCGAAAATGAGAACCTTCCCGCACCGGCTACTACTGTGGAGAAGAAGCCTGAGCTGCTTGCCAAGGACCTTGTCAGAGTCGCTATCGCATTCGAGAAGAAACGCCGGCTTGCGACAGCTTTCAGCATTTTCAAGCGGGCGAATCACGTACTCGCTAAGAAGAACGCGAAATTGACCGAACGACTCGCGAGTCTGGAACAGGAATGCGTCGCTGTAGCACATCAACTTCCATCTCAAGAAATGCTCACCGCTTCCTACATGGTGAAAGTCCTCGAGCACGACCTGATGTCTGTACTGAACGACGGCTCAACGAAGGAGCTTACAGAGCTGCATGCAATCGGCGGCAAGCGGGCCGAATTGATATGGGACAAGCGTCCATACCAAAGGGTATGCTTACTTTTTTTTATCAGCTGAGGACCATCTCTTCAACTAACTTCGTGTTGTTTGTACAGCTCCAAGATCTGCAAAAAGTGCCAGGCATCTCGGCCAACGTCGTCACGAAACTCTACGAGCACCATACGCACTGGGAATACCACCAATGACTACAATGTACATGTAGACGAATTCAATGTACCATTGCCCACACGTCACATATTTTCATTCGACATGGCTACTCTTCTCTCATTCGCCAAAAGTGTCAAGATCACGATGGCGATGGCGTGGCAGCTCCAGGAGCAGGAGGAGGCTCGCCGCTTGCGCGCACTTCTGCAGCAGCAGCAACACGATGAAGAGGAGGCTCGACAGCTTCGCGTGGGACTGCGGCAGCACGGAGCGCCGCGCTGGGAGGCTGTGCGCACTGACGCGAGCTTCGTGGAGCGCAGTCGACGCCGCAAACCGGGCGCCCTGAAGGCCCAGGAGCGCTATTTGCGTCGAGACGTGCACTGCGGCGTGTCCTCTTGTGCTGCGTGTCGCCATGCGCGCGCTTTGGCTCCGGTTCGAGTGCTTCCGAGGGTCAGCGAGGGTGAATACGTGGTGCCGGACGCTTTCAGTCTGCTTCAGTGCATGGAGCTGCTAGAAGAGGAGACGCTGTTCTATCGGGCGGCGCCCCGTCTGCTGGTGCTGGAGAGCGTATTGCAAGCGGCTCTGAGACTGGCACCAAGTCGAGACGCTTCCAGGCTGAAGAAGTTCTTCCGAGACGAAGACCAGCGCACAAACGGCGGCGTGAGTGTCTATTTGTTCCCGGATCAGCATCATGTGGACACTTTTGTAGAGACGTCCATGGAGGAACTGCAGGGAGTTCGTGATGATCGAGCGGTGCTCAAGGCTATGGAGTGGTATGTAACGCAAGGACATTTGCCGCCTCAAGCGCGGGTGGTGTTCATGACGAGAAACATCGACGCATCGCTGAGTGTGCAGTTGACAGCGTCGGTGAATGCTCAAGCTGCCACATGCGAGACGTTTTTGGCTGAGAGACTGCCGAAACACTCGGCGGATACGTCGTTTTTGCTGGAGCTTGCTGCCAACACGGCCGAGGCTCTACGGTATGAGGAGGCCCAGCGCCTTCCTGACGAGAACGGCAACGTTGTGGGCTCGCAATCAGAATTTGCACCACACTATAGACTGGCACAACTGGAGGAGTTACTTACACAACGTTTATCTCGAGTACTGGCGGGGAAACTGGAGGTGAGTTCGCATAATCCAATGGAAGCTTACGTGCTGGTCGAGGGCCCCCATGCTATTGAGAAGGTGTTTGTCTTTGGACGAGCTGCAATGAACCGCGGCGTGCATGGAGATCGTGTGGCTATTGAGATGCTTCCTAAGGCGCATTGGCGAGCACCACAAAGTGATCGGTTGCTGGTACACTACACGCAAGACGAAAATGAGCATGAGCACGAATCCGAAAGTGTTCAGTCGGAGGTAGACGAGCAAGAGACTGGTGCGATCCCAACAGGTCAGGTTGTGGGCATCATTAGCCGCTCACCACGGTATCATGTAGCCACCGTTATTGCGTCTACTGTCAATGCTGGTGACGACTACGCGCTAGCTGTACCGATGGACTTGCGGCTACCCAAAGTCCGTTTACGGTCCCAGCGACTTGACGCGCTTCTGGACAAACGTCTCAAGGTTGTAATCGATAGTTGGGCTGCAGACAGTACGTATCCAAACGGGCACTACGTTGGAATTCTCGGCGCACCTGGAAGTTTGCAGACGGAACTCAGCGCATTGCTCGTGGATAACGAGGTGGAAGAGGCTCCTTTTAGTGAAGCTGCACTAGCATGCCTCCCATCCAGCGATGAATGTCCGATCGATATCGAAGGTGGTTGTGTAGCCGAGTGCTCAACAGCCAAGAGACCTGCCAGATGCGCTTTGTTAAACTGGAAGATTCCTGGTGACGAGGTTCCCCGGCGTCGTGACTTGCGCAAGTCACACCGCGTTTTCAGTGTAGATCCTCACGGCTGCCAAGATATTGACGATGCCATGTCAATTCGACGTCTACCCAACGGCAATGTGGAGCTTGGTGTGCACATCGCCGATGTTTCATACTTCGTCGAGCACGAATCTGCACTGGACCTAGAAGGGAGACGCCGGGGTACAACGGTTTATTTGGTTGGACAGCGACTTGATATGCTGCCTTCCGTGCTTAGTGCCGATTTATGCTCTCTTCACGAGAACCGAGATCGTTTCGCAGTGAGTGTTATGTGGGAGCTGGATAGTGAGACCTATGACGTCGTGGAGAATTCAACGTGGTTTGGGCGTACGATCATTTGCTCGTGCTCATCAATAACATATGAACAAGCGCATCGCCTGCTTCAGGGAGTTAGTGCTGACACCGATGATGCACCGCGGCGAGTGTCGGCAAGTTCACAACCCCCGCCAAACGAACACGTCCAAGGTGTAGCGGGAGGGCGTATTCCTCTGGGGCTTCAAAAGCATATTCGCGAAGACCTCCGCATACTTACCGATGTGAGTCGCCGGCTTGGCCGTACGCGCGGATCGCAAGGTGGTTTGGATCTATCGAAGCAGGAGGAGGTGCGTTTTTCCTTGAACGTCTCCGAGCTGGGCCAAGAGGACGTGGAGATCACAGTGAAAGAGAGTTTGGAGATCCATGGCACAATCGCCGAGCTTATGATATTTGCAAATTCGACAGTGGCGCGGAAACTCATGGAGCGATTCCCTACGCACGCATTGCTACGTCGTCACCCGCCTCCATCTGGAGATCGCTTTACACAGCTTGTTCAGCTTGCAAAGGCACGAGACGTAGTTATTGACGCTACCAACAACTTTACGCTGCAGCAGTCACTAGCAGCAGCGGAGCGCTCAGGACGAATGGACAACAAGACAATGTCACTGCTCAAGTCTCTTGCAGTGCGTGTTATGACTGAGGCCGAATATGTGAGCTCGGGGGCAATAGCAGCAGGAGATGCAGCAGCTGCAAACGGCGACGTTACGCGGTTTGCACACTACGGTTTGGGCCTGCAGTATTATACGCATTTTACCTCACCAATTCGTCGTTACGCCGACGTTATCGTGCACCGCCAGCTCTTAGCAGCGATTGCAGTTCCGAATCCAAGTCGTGGCTTGCCATTGCACCAACCTCCAACGAACACATCCGCGCCGTTGGTACTTCCCAAGACACTCGCCCCTTCCGTGTTGGAGACTGATGGCGATGAGGACTTTCTTGATGATCTCATCTCGTCGGTGGATAGCCAGCTCCAAGTCGCGACAACCTCGCAACCTAAAGATGTGATATCTGCTGTGGTTGAGGAGACTACGATGAACGCAGACAACCTTTTCCCGCCAGAAGAGTTGGTTCCACTAGCACGACACCTCAACAAGAAGAACCGGCAAGCAAAGCTAGCGGCATACGCCTGCGACGAGCTGTTCTTGGCCCTGTATTTCAGTAGCCACACCGTGAAAGTACCAGCCATCATCACGGCGCTCAAGCAAAACGGCTTCATCGTGTACGTACCCAAGTATGATTTGCGTGCTCCGGTGTATTTGCGCGACAAGACCGGCGTCGTGCAAATAGACCCGCTGCTGCTTAACGTACGTATTGTGGACACCGGTCCGGCGACGGGGGCCTTTGCTGGCGCCGAGTGCATCCGCAGAATCCCTCAAGCCCAGCTTGTGTTGGATAATACCGAACGCGAAACCCTTGAGGTCGTGGCATCTGCCGACAAGCACACTGCGTTCCAGATACTGGACGAGGTGGAGGTTCAGATCTCATGCGACCTCACAGCTTCAGGTGCTCGTGTTCCACGACTTCAGTTGCTGCTCGTTGGTCGTGCGAGTGTAACGCGCAAAAAGCATATTGTGTCTTCTCTGTCGGAGCTCCAGCGCGTTGTTCAAACTAAGAGCGAAGCGAGCAACGATCTGGAGACAATTGCGGTCGTGGAGCAGTCAAGCTATGGCGAGGAGTCCTCGGCGACGAATCTGTACCAGCTTCTTCTAAATGCTCCCAATCTCTGTCCATCAGCAAAGACCCTTGCTCGCCGCAACCCGACTCCCGAGGAGGAAGAAAAGAAAAAACCTGGTTTCAAACGTCGAGGCCCTGGGCGCCTCATCTTCGGCAACTTTTCAACCAATTCGCGCCGTCACTATCAGCACAAGCTCGCACAATACATGGACATGCGGTCGGATGCACGCGAGGAGGAGCTTAAAATTCAGCGATTTGGAAACGGTTCGTCCGCGATGACCTCAGCCCAAGAAGCCAGGCGTGCTGAGCGTGAAGCCCTCTCACGCACACAGAAGTTGGCTGCGGAGAAGAGGCATGATCGTATCAACCGACGAAGCAAGGCTGGCAAATAGGCGCCGTCCGTGGCCTCGTACTAAAACAAAACACTCCGAGGACATTTGCGCGCAGAAATGATATGACAAACATGTTTTGGGCACTTTTTTTTTACGAAGAACGATGTGGTTCGGCATGGCTATTGACTCGAGCGTGTTGTTGACCACTCAAAGCCACAGTCCTGCGTACTCAATCTCCCGGCCGTCGAGCCGGTAAACCTCCAGACAGCACATTTTCATCGAGGCAACGAGGGTCTTCAACTTCAACGACGGGATAGCCCCCAAGCTTTCTTGATAGCCCACACAAGCTGCTCTTTGGTGTCATACTGCTTGCCGTTCATGTACACTGCTCGAGCTAGAATCCCCCACAAGTTTTCCATCGGATTCAAGTTTCCTAAGTAAGCGACGCTCCGCTGCTGGTGACAGCTTCCCCCCCC